>NDFG01000537.1:2659419-2783014 GCA_002167245.1 Sporophila hypoxantha
AAAAAAAAAAAGAAGAAAGGCAAGGAAAAATATAACAAAATATCAGTTTTCTCCTCCTTCTGCTGAGTTGTKTCTTGTAAATTGACAGTACAGACTAATATGTCTTTCTGTTTTCAGGCCATCACCAGTTCAGCAAAAGGTAGAAATATCAAGTCCTGTAAATATACAAAGTGTAAATAACCATAAATCCCATAACACACATCCTCACTGTGCAACAGTGCATTTTGACAGATTATTGCCTTGAAGGAAGACACAGTAGTAGGATGAGGATTGAGGGCAGATTAGATATTTTTGGTCTCATCTGATCATCAGTGCTTGCTAATGCTAAATATCTACTCAATTTTCTTTCCTATGAGAAGATAGTTTAATTGCAGCAAAGCATTCTTTTCAATTTACAAATGGTGCAAGGTTAATATCTTTCTAAGCATTCAATAACAGTATCTGCAGACAGAAATAAAGGGCATTTTCAGGGCAGCCTGCAACTGTTTTATTTCTAAAATATTATAGGATAGAAAGCAAAAACAAATACAAAGCACAAAACTCTTAATTTTTAGAACATCAATATTTTCCTTAGGATTTTTTAAAAATAATTTTTAGAAACAATTTTTTTATTCTCYAAGTGAAGTTTTGTGTGATAGACCAACATGTTTGTCATTGTAAGAAAAGAAAGGAATGCATAAATTCCGTGCACTGAGTTGAARATGCCTTCAATATTTTCACAGTCAGGACAAATCCAAACCCATTTTATAGATCTAGCAAGTGGGCTCCCTCTCACTGCTTGTTTTTTTATTTGATGTACTTCTTTCCAAACCCATCCCAGTGTAGAAGAGACCTTATCTCCTTCAAAGAAGGCAAATGTGCATTAAGAAWGTCTTAAATGTCACCTGTTTATTTCCCTGATTTTTGTTATTTTCAGGTTATTGTTCTGAAACAGGTTCAAAAATAAATGGAAAGTCTGCCTTTATTTGTCTTTTTGACAGAGTCTGTAGCTTTCAGATAGCAGTAAAATAATAACTACATCCAGGCAGATGCTAGTAGAGATGTGTTTAAAGACATACTTTTCTGCTCTTTTGTTTCACTTTTTGCTTATTCATTTACTTTCCTGACCTTTTCWCTTGAGAAGCTGGATGAACTGCAGCTGTTGCTTGCTTCCTCATGGAGTCAGACTTCCACATCTGTCATGAATAGTTAATACTGCACAATTTAAAATGCTATTCCAGGCTGTCATGCATTGCACATAGGTTTAAGTRGGTCAAGTTGAATTTTGCCAAAAAAGCAGAAAAGTAATAGCACTGTTGTAATACCARAGTTAGCAGACTTGATTTACTTCTGGGTCAAAACATTCACAACCCAGTCAGGAATATATTCAGGGGAACTTGAAAGCAGAAGAAGGAAAATGATTAAGACAGAGATGTATGCACACAGATGAACATAGTTGTCCTCATTAACCCAAAATTGAAAAAAAACCTCAGATATCTAGGTCTGTTTTTTTTTTTTTTTTTTTTTAATTTGTGGGGGGTTTTTTGTGGGTTCTTTGTTTGTTTATTTGTTTTTGTTTTTCTGATGGTGGCCTTCAATAGCTGCTTAGGGAACATTGAAAAGAAGAAAAGAATGAGGAAGATACAGCATGATCCCCTCCCTGACAGTTTTCTGGTTCTGATGATTTTCAGCATATCATTACTTCTGGYGGAACTTTTAGTCACAGATTACTTCTATGAGTTTTTGTTAATTTTTTGCCAATATGTATGTTCCATATATTCAAAATGCCTTCTTTCAAGTTTAAACATCATACAATGTGTGGCCAAAACCAAACTCCCTTTGACTGTCACCTAATTGTGTGTAACATGACATCATTTTCCTGTCAGAAATAATAATAAAGAATATTTTCTTACTAATATTGTCCTGCAACTCAACATCTGCCATGAAGCAGTGGACTTACCTTGATTTTAAACTGAAAGGCCCTGGTCTCTAATATATCACAATAAGCAATTTAAATCTAATTATTAATTATTAATTATTTCATACTCTTGTTTGCTTTTTTTTGTTCCACAATACCTTTTTGAGATGGTAGATGCACTCTGCACTGTGCAATTTTCAAGAAAATACAATTTTTAGGATGATTATGCTTTTAATGTTGTTCTTTATTCCTCACTTTCTAGCAGTTCTAATTACCTTTTTCATGCTATGAGCAAATTGAGARAGAGTCATCCTCAGTGACTTTTTTGAGTGCTATTTAACTAATTTAGTTTGAATGTAACATGTAACTAATGTTAGGCTGAATTCTATTCAATTTCAAGGGGAAAGCTTGAAAATAGGATCTAAGCACATCTGAAAAAACTTTAAAGGAAAAAATAGCAGCAAATAGAAGAAAGACAAGCCAAACCTTGTCAAAATCTGTTTACAAGATGAAATCTCATAAATTATTTGGCTGTTCTTATAATTATTTTTAGCCTAGTGTTGACAGTGTTAAGTTTGCCTTTCCTTTTTCTATCACACATTATCAGCTCTCCATCCTACCTTGTTTTCCTTGAGTTTTAAAGTATCTTTMTTAAAAACTTTATTTTAAATAAAATCCTAGATTTTTAATTGGAARTTTTAAATAAGATGCCTYTCTTTAAAAAAGAGAGATTTATTGSAATGCTGTGAATACAGTGCAAGCAATTGAAATATCTTTTAGGGTGTACTTGAATATCATACATTCCAGTGCTTGATACTTAATTTTCTCTGCCGGCCAATGCCACAGTTTTATTTTTAATTTGTGAGTAAAGCAAGGGAAATGSATAGAGTCTGTGGATGACTTTGCAAAGAACTGAAAGTATGGAAATATTTATTGAATTTTTGAAATTCATTGAAGTTAGAAATCATTACAAAATCAGTCTCTCTATCACACCTATGCACACACAAAATCTGATAAAATGTATTACAAAATGAACCTTTGGGGCTTTATTTCCAAATMAATTCCTCAATAATTAGAATACTTTCCTAATTTACAGTGTCTGATTGTCCGTCCGTTCAGTGAACAGCTTGTTAATTTGGTTTTGCTGTAGAAACGTTTCAGAATCTTTGTATTTTGCAGAAAACAATATATCAGGTATTTTTCTTTCATTTTGAAGATATTATGTTTTGATTGATTAAATCTTGRCAATGATTGTCAAGATTTCAAAGGAGCAAGAAAAACAATTGAGTCCCACTCACGAGAGAGTATAAAAGATTCTTTAAGTAGAATGTTAGGGTATTACATTATTTCATCATTCATACCTTCTTAGACTTAAATAAAATAATAGTTATATTTAAGCTTTCCTTTTATAAAAATATTTTTTTATTCTAGCTCTGCAAGTTCACATGAACAAATTTCATTAATAAAATATTTCATCACCAAAACTTTGTCAACAGAAAATTAGGATCTRTTTGAGAGCACCCAGTGTGTAGATATTCATCCTTTATCTATTCACTCCCATTGAAAAAACTGAAAGAAGATTTATATTTATCCAGCATTGATTTCTTTTCAAATCATTCTGTRTAGTCCACATCAACTAGGATAACAAAAACCCCTCATGATCATTTACTTTTATGCTTACATAGAAAGCCTCTTTTAGTATCCTGTAATAGAAGTTTATTGTGCTAGAGAAGGRAACTTGATTATGGTCTATTTAGTCCTATGAACACCTCCACAGTTCTTACTTGCTGCTGGGATCCCAGGATGCCTGTATGGATCTCTTGTCCTATACATAGTCGTTTTGACAAGAATGTGATTTGCTAAAGGTGGCCAAGTGAAGGTTTTGATAACATTTTCACACTTTCTCTGATCTCAGAGAGAATATTTTGTCCATTATACCTAGAGAATGCTGTAGGAACAGAAAGATCATGAAAAGTGAGTCTATGGCAGTGGTATTAAATAAGTGTATTAATGTCAAAGTGCTTTACCAGAAGTTTCTACAAGCTGCTGGTGTTTCATTTCTAATGACATAACGAGATACAGGAATTCTAAGTATTTGTAAAAAAAAAAAAACCATGATAGATAAAGAACTGATCGTTTCCCTTTCTTATGGCTTATATTATTTAACAATCATCTGTGGAGAGAGAATTAGGCTTTGTACCCTATGTCATCTGTATCCGTGTCATAGAACGAAAGAGCAGAGAATTTAAAGACTTACTAGAGGACATGGCTGCTATTCTGCTTCATAATTAGGGAGGGGAGAGTGAGAATGAACAGGAAAGTGATGGCTGCACATCATGATTATTAGAATATCCTTCTAATGATCCTCATTTCGATAAAGGGTGGAATTTACTCTATCAAATACGATGATACTGCAGAGAACATTTTTCACACTGAAACATCAGAAAGTGCTGTACAATGATAAAGCAATGCCAAGCAAACAGAGTAAAGCCTGTGTTTTCTACATTGTTCCATTTTCCATAAAGTTTCCATAAAGTTGATCATTGTTCCATTTTCCATAAAGTTTCAGAATTAATGTCTTAAAATATTGAGAAGTTTCTGAACTCTTTGCCAAGGACTTCCTAAAAATTTGATGTGATGAAGTGAGGACTAGGAGACCTGAAGTGCCTTCGAACGTATGAATTATTGTTTCTAGCATATTTTTTTACTGTGTTCAAACATTTAAGTCTATTGATGACATTAGAAAGCCTCTAACATTTTGGAATATGCTTTGGATAAAATGTGAAGAAATTTTCTTTCACTCATCACCCTATGATTCTGAATATCTGATTTGGGTGGATTAGCCTGGATAGAAGTGTGGATCAAAAGGATGAAACTTGTCCTGTGGCAACTGATCAACTTCTCCTCCAGCAACGTAGACCATACTGACACACAAACTTTCAGCCACTGCAGTGTGGCTTGGAGCTTGGGAAAAGTAATATAAAAACTGGACAAGTACTCATTTTTGATCAGATTTCCAACAGCTATCATGTTAAGAACTCTCTAGGTCATTCTGCTTACTCTGTGTTTTTTCTTATAAATATTTTGAACACATGCATTCAGAAAGTTGTCTGAAATGTTTTAATAGCTCAGGCAAAACACAATTTTCTTTTCTGATTCTAAACTCTTTGTGTCCAAAGTGTTAGGGACGTTATGCTAAATAAACAATAATTCCCTACTTCTGTATTGTCACTGTGACCTCCTTTCTCTTCACTGTGTCTTAAATAAATTATACATAAAAATTGTAAAAAAATAGTAAATATAAATGATGCAGCTGTTAAAAACCACAACAGTCACTACAGTGATTGTCAGGCAGATTTTTTGATATCCATTATTATGAAAAAGTGTCCAAGAACTGTGGKATTCCACCTGCAGTGGGGTTTCAGCTCTTGGACCCTGACCTAAGGACCTGGACCTGTTGAAGTCCAGAGGAGGGTAATGAAGATGATTAGAGGGCTGAAGCACCACTGCTACAGAGACAGGTAAGACAAAGCTGGGACTCATCAGCCCAGAGGAGAGAAGGCTSTTGGGACAGCCTTCCAGTTCCTAAAGGATGGCACAAGAAAGATGGAGAGGGAATTTTAACAAGGGCATGTAGTGATAGTAAAAGGGACGATGGCTTCAAACTGAAAGGGATAGGCTTAAATTAGATATTAGAAAGAACCTCTTCACTGTGAGGGTAGTGAGGCACTGGAACAGGTCCCCCAGAAAAGTTGTCCATACCCCACCCGTGCAAGGGTTCAAGGACAGGCTGGATGGGCTGTAAGCAGCCTGGTCTCACGGAAGGTGTCCCTGCCTACCACAGGGAGTTGCAACTGTATGATTTTTAAGGTCCTTTCCAACCCAAACCATTCTGTGATTCCATGTGTCAAATTGAAATGTGTTAATTATTTTASTTGATAAGCAAATTTTCCTGAGCACTTTGATGGGTCTGAGAATTTCTTCTCTCCCTTCCACATCTGACTTTTCAAGAGGAGTTGGATTTCTCTGGCCTGTGACCTTTGTTATCATGGGTCTTCAATGCACAGGTCATTGTACACATTATGCTGCTCTACAAAAAAACATTCAATATTTTGTGTGTCTTAGCCATTTCTACACATACAAGTCACAATGGGTCTTTCTGTCTGGGCTCCAATTAAACAGTTTCTCTAACCAGACTATAAAAAAATATTTTATTATCCGCATCTTGAAGCACTTTTTTTTACTCTTTTGTAAAGAGGTCATCACATTTTGGGAAGGTGGAAACATTCCCTCACCAGCAGACTGATTTTCTCTGGGTGAAATCTTTTCTACTTCATGATGATTTCTAATGCAGATTTATTAAATTAATTTTGACTCAGATTTTAAAATACCATAAATTTTCAACCCATAGATTGGCATTTAAAAAAAAGAAATCTTTGTCCTCGAATCATCAGCCAGATAGTTATGTGATTAATGGAGAAAATAGAGAAAGGAGAAATATTAATTACTATCTCATCTAAATTGTCAGTAGCTTGACTGGGCCTTAATGAATTGCATTGGCAACACAGTTTATTTACGATACCTGTCAAAAGTTCACAGAGTACTGCAAAAGGTTTTAAGTATCAGAATAAAACATTAATATTCAGATGCTATATCAATATATTGGAAACAGCTCCTTGCATCACAGATCTAATCAATAATGTAATTTTGGTCAAGTGAATGTGACAAGCGATGAGGATGAATGGAATAAAAGATTATCAACCTTTATTTTCAATCATTGTAGAAGCATTATGTGTGAGGAATAATGATAGTGCCATGACAGAACATTGGATGCAATTCCCTTTCAAAAAGTCCCKGAGACTTTCAATTAAAAAAAAAAGGAAATAAAATCTGGGTTTAGTTACTGCTGTTGTTTCCACAGTCATTTGCTTATCATTGCAAAATAATTTCCTTAATTAGAAATTCCAGCTTAGAAACTTCACAGGGCCGGGGGCCCATCTATCCCTATAAGGACACAGTATATCAGATGCTCAATTTTATCCTTTTCTCAGTTCTACAAGAATTCCATTGAAGTTCATTAAAACCGATGATAAACAAAATTGATTTTCTGGAATGTTTTTCTCTGAATGGCCTACATGCTCATTATTCCATTGGCATATATGACATAAAGCAATATCTTTAGCTAGAAAGCAATTCTGCTTTAAAAACCCAAATCCAAACCACACTGCTTGTACCAGCTACTAAGTATTTTCACCCCCTGGCCAAATTATTTGTAAATCTAGGCCAGTTGCTTAATTGAACTTTGATGTCATGCCTATCACATAGAAAACAGTATTTAATTTTTTGTTATGTCAGCTAGAGACTCTATTTCATGTAAGAGACTATTCTGCTTTCATAGCTACAGCACCTTTTCTAATTTTGTGGCTGTCTTTATCTGAACTGCACTGSTACTTTGAACTGAAAAACCTGATAAGTTAATCCAATTCCTACTCTACCCAGCTATTTTGATTTCTCTTTAGTAAATCTAGTGCAGTAAAGGTGGTTGGATTTTTACATAAAATAAGTAATCCCCAAAGCATTTACATGTAAAGATATTTTACCGCTCCTGTGACATAGCACAGAAAGTTGTAATATATATGATTCAGGTCCCATTTCTACACCTTCCATRTATATCTGCATTTAGCCAAGCACTAAACCTCTTTGCCTTAAAATGAAGACCATTTTAAAATGACATGCTGCAAAGATGTCCTGCCCTGCCTATTAAGATCTTATTGCAGCAATACAATCTTATTATTGCTTCCAGCCATTTCCACTGCTTATCATTTCAGAGTTAAAGTGCTTTGCTTCTCCAAATTCTTTCCTTGCAATAGAAAGTCCCCAAGGCATTCAGCCTCCTATTCCTTACTGTAGTTAAATGACAATGGAAGGTTTTCAGTCTGAGAATTAAAGGGGAAAAATTTTTCAGAATATTCCTTGTTATTTCCTTTTGGGAGAAAGAGAATCAGAGCAGCGGAGAGGATTTAATAAAATAAGAAAGTAAGTAAAGACACCCAAAGAGAAATAATAAGAGGAAAAGAAAAGAGGAGAGGAGTTGAAACAGATTGAAAAAAGAAAAGGAAAAAGGAAAAGAAAGAAAAGGGGAGAAAGAAAAGAAAAGAAAAGAAAAGAAAGAAAAAAAGAAAAGAAAAGAAAAGAAAAAGAAAAGAACAAGAAAAAGAAAAAAGAAAAGAAAAGAAAAATGGAAAGAAAGAAAAGAAAAGAAAAAGAAAAGAAAAGAAAGAAAAGAAAAAGAAAAGAAAAAGAAAGAAAAAAGAAAAGAAGAAAAGAAAAGAAAAGAAAGAAAAGAAAAGAAAAGAAAAGAAAAAGATTAGAAACATTACGATCTTTATTAATCAATGTTAATTGTACGCGCATGGCACTTAATATTTCCACGTCCTTAGTAATGTAGTAAGTGGCAGATTTGATGTGTATTACATGCCTGGCCAAAATAGCAAGGAAAGAGGTTTTTTTGTSATCTTGAGATGTTAAAAACTTCTGTGTCCCCACTGGTAATTGTATGTCCATGTGTWAGGGAAAAGTTGCCTCGTTAGAAGAAGAACGTTTGGGGACCTTTTTTGATTTTTTCTTACAGCTACTTTACAAGACAAAGAATCACATGTAATGAGCAGCTGTAATAAAACAGAGSCATAAAGGAAATTAAAATTTATTTTGACAAAATGACTATTGATGAGGAACTACCACTGTTCATTGGCRCTACATGTCGTAACACCCACAATCAGAGCTGAGTTTCTACTTTTTTTACAAATTAGATCATGTCRTGAATTCATATTTCACATCAGAGATTATGGTACAGGCAATGAGGTTTGCATTTGTGATTGAAAGGAAACATAAGCAGCAAATGAACTGAGGAATACTTGGTCACATAGATTGCCTCATCTTGCTCTCACCAGGGGTCACCACGATGCCCCAAGCCCAGCATGAAAGGTTGCTGATGGCAGCAAGTGACAAATGCTATTGCATTTCACCCCCGGTTTTGGAGGTCCCTGCAGGGAAAGTAACCATGGCCTGGTCAAGTCTTCAGATGTATTTTCTTAGTTTCTGTCATTAACAAAGTCCTAGTCAGCYTCATTAACAAAACAGGCAAAATTATATGCAATAAGTGTTATTAAAAGCGTAGTTATTTCTTTGATTTAATTAATTTTTATGCAGGCTAATGTATTAAATCTTTGTATCATGCATTTATCTTGTTAATAGCTCAAGTTGTTATATTTCAATACATACAATGTGAGTTTATGTGAAATGAATAAGTAGCCTTTGTATGATAGTAAGATAAGAGTATGCATGAGTGAGGAGTTATTCTGACTAGTAGAAGAAAAATAGGTAGCAGTCTGATGTAAGAGAAGAAATCAGTTTTTAATTTTTCATTGTAATTTCAATGGTTACTTATTAGATGAGTTTGAATAGGTTTCTCCTACTTTTCTGAATTTCCTACCAATTTTTCTTTCAATGAGAAGGTGCATTTAGCCCGAAATGTCATCTTTTATACCAGCATCAGTGGGCTGGCTGACTGAAATTTCAAACACCGATTGTTAACAGAAAATCAAAAAAATAGTGACTAAAGAAAATATTTTAAAAAGAAAAGCATGCTTATTTTATGTAACACTGTTGTAAAAATTTTGATGTGACTTTGAGGAAATCTGTCAGATTTCATATTTCAATCTGTTTTTCATAGTTAATAGCAGCAACTTTTTTTAAATTTATYTTTCTTTCTTTCTTACGATTGACTTGAACCCAAGTATCCAGTATCAGACACATTTCTGTGGGGTTTTTTGTTATTTATTGATAATAGTAGTTTAAAAGGAAAAAGGAGAAAATAAAAATAAATATAATTTTCAAAAAGATAAGACACAAAGAATACATACACAACTCTGTTAAATTAAAAACAAAATTCCGAAAATAAAGAAATTCTGAAAATAAAGAAGACTGGGAAAAAAATCTGTAGTCAGCTTAGATCGCATTTGATTCACTGAATGTTTCACAAGATAGGTACAATGGAATGGTAACTAACTGATTTTCTAGGTCAAAAACCATAAACCAAAAGAAACTCTTCCAGTCTAATTGTGTTTAGTTAATTTAGGGTTTAAAAAGGAATGGAGGGATCAATAGGTGGAGTTGAAGGGAACAGTACACATTCAGAAGAACATTTTGTTTTAACTTCATGGAGAATCTCTATGAAAGTTGCCTGTCTTGGATAAATAAAAAAGAGAAGCTAAAGAATATAATAATATAAGAAATGTAATGAACTTGAGGTGCTTGTTGCAATGCCAAGTCATCCACAGTCCAGAATTTGAATACTGAGGTTGATAAAAGACATTTTAAGCAAACAGGAAAAAAAATAGATACCTATTGAATATGATTAAATAAAGAAAAAGATTAGTGAAAATGTTCTAACCTGTTTCCTGGAGGGATTCACCAAGATGCATGGAACAGATAAAAAACTTTCTGTTCAGAAATTCACTTTGGTCTAGCATTTTTTTTTCCAATGACTTTGAACTAAAATAATCAATTTTGAAGTTAAAATTGAATACAGTGCTACCATGGCTATATCCTTATCTTGACAGCAATACCCATGTCACCYGTGATGAGACAACAACCAGAAAAGTCAGTAATATTATTATGCATAAAAAACCCTAAACTTCCAATAATTATTAGTACCTTTTAGTGAAGACACTGGCTACAGTGTCTTCACATGGAATGTTTTCAGATCATCTTATTCACCTTGTTTAGGAAATCTCAGCACACCACATGAGAATAAAAGCTAATAAAAATCATAAARGGCTTGGAAATCACTTTAGTAAAGTAATTAGCTGCCCAAGAATTTAAACTGTTCATATCTTCTTTCCTGTCTATAAATCTTATTTCTTCTATGATAAGGAAAACAATGGAAAAAYCAATGAAATTAAAAAAATAATAAATTAACTATTTAGAAATGAGCAGGTAGACTGAGGAACAGAATTTGTTCATGAGGCTAAAGAACATCAGATAAAAAAAAAAAAATCAAAATATTCGTGGCCAGAAACAGAATTTGCAGTTAAAGATGATGACTTATCTTCAARTAAATGTTTCTACATTTTCTTAACAGGAATTAACCTTGACAAAGTTTCAGAGGAACCTTCTGATATGGAAGCCATATGAGTTCTTTTTGTGTTCTTCTGAAGCAGCTGGTACCTGTCATTTTGGGAGTCTGAATACCTGACAAATTTTTGGCAGCTCTGAACAAGTCTGGCAATTTCTATTAGTTTATATTACTGTCAAAAGTATTTCAAGAGCCCACAGCTCAGTTATCACAAGAGGGCACTGCAGGAATGCCTGCTAAAAAGTACCCAAAGATTCATCTGAAGCATGTTGGTTATTGCTTCCTTTTTCATTTTCTCCTTGCATTAAAGTAGAATAAAGGCAAAAATGCTAAAAGAATTACCAMGATCTCACAGCTTGCTAATGAAAAATATTCATTTGGTGAAGACATTCAAGAATTTATACAATATAGTGTCAAAACATTATGTTATCAAATTTTTAATGTTTACTATTCTTTATGGGGCTCTGAAACATTTCTTCCACCTCTATCTTGCCCTCATCATCTTTTTCATGACCAAATGTTCTCAGTATATGTTTAATAGTGTGATCAACAGCCCATTTGAGGTGCCTCTATAAAAATACACACAGCATAGGGARCARGCAGGAGGAGCTGAAAGCTGCAGTGCAACTRGCAAATCTGTGRTCKAATTGCTATTTCTGAAACATGATGGGATGAATCACTCAACTGGAATGTTTGTCTGCAACAGGGGACTCTTGCTCCAAGGATACCCTCCTTGCATAGAGGATTGCTTTTTTCAGGTGATAGCCCAAAAAGAGGACAAGTTTTGCCAGACCAGTTGCTTGCCAACATGGCTGAACTAATTAGAGATTTAAGTATGGACTGCAGGGATCACATCTTGATGGAATTCACAATGATGAGGAGAGTCAGAACACTGATTTTAGAAAAAGAAACCTTCAGTTATTTAATGAATTGGTGGATGGGACTCTCCAGGAAATTGCCCTCAGGAACAAAGGAGATGAACAGAAATGGCAGCTCTTTAGGCACATTTAGAATGAAAGAGATCTTGATTCCTACGCGTAAAAAAATCCAGACCCAGACAAGGATGGTATGAGACCATCATGGCTCAGTAAGGACCTTCTGAACTAATTAAAGTATAAGAATGAAATGCACAGGGACTGGAACCAGGAACATGTCTCCTGAGAAGAATATAGGGATGCCATCCAGATGTGTAGGGATCAGATTTGGAAAGCTAAGACACAGTTGGAGCTGAATTTGGCAAGAGATGCAGGACATAAATAGGACCTTTAAAAGGATGTTGTCCAGAAAAGAAAGATGAAATAAAATGGACTCAGTCTTATAGAAGTGGTGTCCAGCAACATGAAGAGGGCCTGGAGTACTCAAAGTTTCACCTCATTTTCCAATGGCAAATTCTCTTCCCACCTCTCTCAAGCCCCTGAACCTCAAGGACTGGTGAACAAAGTCCCTCCCATCATAAGAGAGGACCAGGCTCACAGCCACATGAGGAACATAAAGAAGTCCATGGAATAAAATAGAATACATCCCAAAACTCTGAAGGAATTTTTGCATGTAGTTGCCAATTTGCCACTCTCCCTGGCATTTGAAAAGTCATGGCAAGTCAAGTGAAGCCCTCAGTGACTACAGAAAGTGAAACTATAGAGTCATTTTTAAATAGTGTGGAAAGGAAGACACAGGGAACCACCAAACTGTCAGCCTAATCTCTGTTCCTGGGAAGATTACAGAGCAGATCCTTCTGCAGGGTGTGTTGAGACTAAGGAACACAAGGAAATGATCAGAGACAGCCAGCATGGGCAAATCATGCCTGACTAATCTAGAAACCTTCTATAGGGGACTAACTGTGTTAGTGGACAAGAGAAAACTATGGGTGTCATCTACCTGGCCTTTGATAGAATACCCTACACCATTCTTACCTTTAAACTTGAGAAATTTGGGGTTGCTGGGTAGGCTGCTAGGTATATAAGGAATCGGTTGGATGACCACAAGCTACAGTTGTTGACTCAGTGTCCAACTAGAAGCCAGTAAAGGATGTTGTCCCTCAATGATCTCAGCACTATTTAATGTCTTAATCCACACCATCAGTGGGATTGGGTGTGCCCTTAGTAAGTTTGCAGATGACACTAAACTGAGTGATGCAGTTAGTTTGCTAGAGAGAGGGGACAACATCCCCTCCAGAGTGACCCTGAACACCATGAGGAGTGGGTCCATACAAATCTCATGGAATTCACCAAGGTCAACTGCAAAATCCTGAAGCTGTGTTGGGGCAATTCCCAATAGCAGTACAGACTGGTGGATAAATGAACTGGGAGCAGCCCTGGGCAGAAAGGTGGATGCTATTGGTTGATGGAAAATTGGATATGAACCAGCATTGTGTGTTTGCAGCCCAGAGCCCCCCGTGTGCTGGGCTCATCCAGAGCCCCGTGGGCAGCAGGGCAGGGAGGGGATTCTGCCCCTCTGCCCCCTCTGCTGAGACCCCACCTGCAGGGCTGCATCCAGCTCTGGGGTACACAGAAAGACACAGACATGTCAGAATGGGTGCCAAGAGGGTTAGAAAATTCTGTCAGGTGTCTGGTACATCTCTTCTACACCTTACCTCTCCAGCTGAGGCCAAGCTGAGAGAGGTGGGATTGCTTAGCCTGGAGAAGAGAAGGTTCAAGAGACACCTTTTGTGTTTTTTCGATATAGAAAGTGTTTTTATAAGAAAGATGGAGAGAAACTTTTTGCCAAGGCATGTAGTGGCAGGACAAGGGACAATGGTTTTAAATTGAGAGTAGATTTCAACTAGACATATAAAATATATTTTTTAATGAGGATGGCAAGACAAAGGAATAGGTTGTCTAGAGAAGCTGTGGACACCCTGTCATTTGAAATATTCAAGGTAAGATTGGGTGAGGCTTTGAACAACCTGATCTAATAAAAAATGTCCCTGGCCATGGCAGTGAGGCTGGACTGCATGGACTTTAAAGCAAACACTGCACTCCACATTAGAAAAGCCATGCGACACCATGCAAGCTCATGATCAGAAAATAAATCCTAACAAACTTATCTCTCTTTCATTTTGTGCAGTCTTCAGTAACAGGGGATTCCCGTTACTGAAGACTCCACTTTGCCTGGGAAAACCTTGTGCTTTTTCTTTTGAAGGTATGCTTTGCAGGAGGTAAGGTATTCATGTGAATAATTATACCATGTGCATACCTGTGTTTTAAATGGTTCTTCTCTTTTATTCCTAAAASAGTCTACAGCATATAGGATATGCTTTAGTGCACCAACAAGGTTATGCTTTGGTTCTAAAGTTGGTTGGCTGTTTGATTTCTATTAACAGCATAGAGACATTATTTTTTTCCAGTTAAATACACTCAATTTTTCTCAAAACAAACTATGAAATGCATCTTGAAGATAAAATATATACACACATATATATATGGCATAAAGCCATATATATATATATATATATGGATTTATGTCAATATTCACACACAAGAATTCCCGCTGAAGTAGAGAAAAAAGTTAGAAGATTTTTTTTCCAAACATAAATTAAAGCTCATTCAAATTATTTTTTCTTGAGATATTGTGTCATTCTTAATTTTTCATWAATCCTAAAAAAATATGGCATTTTTTACCTCCTTTTACTACTCCAATATTTTTGTTAAATTAGTACTCCTAGTATTGCTACAACAATAAAATCAAAATAAAAATTCTGGTCTCATAGATACATTAAAAAAAATTATCATGCATTTTGATTCCATCAAATCAACATTTTAAAATAAAATATATTGCATCAGAATTATTTTGACTAATTTTACTTACTAACATACCCTTTCTAAAMTTATTTGAAACATCCTGAACCCTGTGAAATAGATTTTTTTTCTGGATTTACTTTAGTCACCTTCCCTTTGGCATGCCCTAACTGAACAGGGACTACCTACATGAGTGAGAACAACTTTTGTTTTTGTGGGTGAGCTGATGGCTTCTGGCTACTTTTTGTTGCASAARAAATACARTCTATAWMCCTGWGTTCTAGATATCACAAAAATTCAGRTGTCTTACCMATATGAGCTTGCTAGAAAAGACAGAATTACCCTTCTGTGAATATGAAAKAAAATTTAATCTGGCTTCATACTTACAAGTCCTTTTTTATATTTTTTCAGTTTGTGACTTTGGGGTGACTTCAAAGCTCAGGAAAACCAAGGCTTTGTAACTGGTTGACACTATTCTTTTAAAAACTTGATGTAAATCAAGTCTATGTATCTCTTTCATACCAAGCTAGGAACTATGTTTCAGGTTAAGCATATCAGTGCAGTATTTTAAGGTGAATTTGATGTTTTTCAAAATAAGTGAAGATAGGTCATAAAATGCAATTCAGTTTCGCTAAGCTTCTTAAAAATGTTAAGGTTAAGCTACATTTAAGAAGCTGCTGGAAATTCACATCATAAAATAATCTCTTGAAGGCAAGGAATCAGCAAGCCTGTGATTTCAAAATAGAATAAAAATCAAATTTCCCAGTAGTACATATTCATGAACTATCTTTTTGTTTCTCTKTCAGCTGCAGCAGATGTGTGATATACATTGTCTATGCACATACTATTTTGCTAGATCAGTGGCTAAAAAATGACTTTCATTGTACTTAGATTCATCACATTTCAAATGCACATTTGTCTTCCAACGATGAAGGGACATATTATACACTTGTTGAAAAAAAATTGTGGGTTCAGCAAATTTTGTTTCCTCCCCAGGTCCTTTGATGGCTAAAGGTCTTCCTGTCACAAATTTTGTGAGCTGCGTTAGGATTTTGGAATGTGTGTTCCTCTCAATCCATAGGCAATTTTGCAAGTGGGTGTATGCAACAATTCAATAGTTTGTATTACTACTGGGGAAATCTTGATCAGCCATAGTGGGCAAAACTCTAGTGGGTAAAATTCAGCAAATATACTGAGTCATTTACCAAAGCGGACTTGACATGAAAATTGGGCACTATCCTTGCAATTCTTTACAAATGTTCGCAGAAAAATGTTTGATATCCTGAGAGCTGGTATTGATTTCCTCCTTTTCAATCCGTTTAAGAGGATTTGCTACCTAAGTACTAACTGAATGGTAGACTGGTGTTGCTGCAGCATCTTTCTGCCTGTCTGAATTCTGGTATTCAAGTACTGTTCCAGCCACTGAGGTCTTTTCACTGGTGGTTCAGATCTCAACAGCTTCCTAACAGCACTCTGGCAGAGAAATTCTTTTTTTTAACTTGATGACAATGTTACTTAAAAAAGAGCATAATCTTTTCTGATTTTAGAGCTAGGAAAAAAGCATCATAACATCTGACAGACTCTTGTAAAGTATATTTGAAAATCTTGTACATGGAAAGCCAGCTGCTTTTCCCACCATCACAGAAGGAAACACTCTGTAGTTCCTGAAACATGCAAAATGTGTTTCAAGTGAGAGCATTCAAGTTGAAAATTCCTCCTGAGTACTAATAGAAMTTCTCTAATGAAGAAAGACAGAGAAAGCAGACAGTTCAGAAAACTGTGGAGGAAAATTCTGGTCATTATGTTGTATGTACTCATGTGGACTGTTTTAACAAAAAAAATTTAATAGCAATTTAAAAAAAAATATAGGTCATGCAGAAATAGATAATAATACACAAAAATCAAGATGGTAATGGAGGTGAGCTCAGTTGGTCAAAGCATGGTRCTCATAATGCTGTGGWTGCAGGTTTGATCCCTGTACTGGGCCCTTCTCTTCAGAGCTGATCCTCGTGTGGGTCCCTTCCTGCTCAGAATATTCTGTGATTCTGTAAATAAAATACATCCCTTCATAGGTTGCTGCTTTTCCTTGTAAATATTTTGCTCACTAAACTATGCAACTACATGAAATGCAACTACACCTACCAGAAATACAGCAGCCTAGTAATCCCAGAAAATGTTAGAACTCAGAGTTGAGTAACAAGYTTAGCTGCACATTGTTTTCATGAATTTTATTGCAGATGCAGAAAAAAATATGTAAAGGCTATTCAGCAGAGTTGAATTCCTAACCTCTGGATCTTATGCTGGGGCAATAATGAAGAAGACAAATATGACAATAAGTAATAAAGACTTATAGTTGATAGCCTTACAGCGACAGTATCAGAACATATGCATATATTATTAGAATTGTTCAAATATAATGTAATTACCTTAAGAAAATCATTAAAGTTTGGAATAGCCAAGACATATAATATTACATAGTTGAAGAAACTGTCAGGCTGTCTTGGCAAGATTTTCTGCAAGATTAAAGGCAGTAAGAAACCTGCCAATACTGGCACAACACTGCACTAATAAATAACACGGGATATTTATATAAATCAACAGTTGGCACACAGCTTACTTTTCTTCCTGCAGAGAAGTTTGACATCTTACTTCTATGCTGTAGGAAAAAAAAATCAACAAAAAAACTTTGTTATATTATTTTATTGCAACAGGTATTTGAGGTTGGACTASAATAGAACTTGTAACAGAGATTGTAGTGCTTGAGCATTATATTACTGTTACATGCTGATTTTGCAGTTGCTTCTGACTTTCACAAACTTTGACCATATGGGATTGATTTTTTTGTCATATGTTTCAGTATAAACTACTATTTTTAAAAAGTCTGTCMTGACCCTCCAACCCACCACCCCAAATCTTGATATAATTTCAAACAGCCTTGCATTCTTGCAAGTAAATCTTTAACATTTTGATTTTAAGTACCTTGCGGATGTTCAGTAGCAATTCCCTAGAGCTCTGTTGCTTGATCCTTCAAAGATTTTCATTGGCCATTTTCTAAGAACATTCTCCTTGCAATTACTGATCTTTTTTTGTCAAAGCAGTGTTAGCCTGAGGTCCAAAGCTGGCCAGTGATCTGCTCTGTTCCCTGTTCTGCTTTTTCCACACTTCTCATTAAAACAAGAACCAAGAGACTGAATAAAAATTTTGCCTACCAAATACAGGTGGTATAATGGAGCCTGACTGCAGGGAGACAGGTTAAAATAGGGAACAGGAACCTGGACTTACAGGAGCTTCAAAGGCTGAAGTTGTCTGGGAAAATAGATTCACTTGACAGAGCTGGCAAGGCAAAAGGACTAGGAATACGTGGTGAGGTGTGGATGGCATGCTTGTACATTTTAAAAAAGTAAAGTAAAATAAACCAAAAGGCTTGTACAGCATTGCCAGCAAAATTTTCTCAATTCAGGTAATTTTATTTACCTTTACTATTTGCCAGTGGACAAAAATTTCAGACCCCTAATTCAGACAGTAAGAAAAAGAATATAAAACAAAGAAGTACTTATGTACCATTTATCCTCTTCCCTCCATAACCATCATTTATCCTCCTCCCTCCATAACCACTATTTTCAATGTGTTCACTGTTGGGTACACTCTCTCCATCAAAATTATTTCAGGAAGGCATTGGGTTGCAGAGGAGGGAGAGGAGATCTGCATAATTATGTATGGATTTTTTTTTTTATCATGAGATGATGTTTGGCCATTCTGGGCATAATGGCTCCTTTCTGCCACTCTGCACTTACAGATTTCCTGACACCTTGTTCTTCTGCCTGTGCACTGGTCCAGATTGGTCCCAGGCCGTGGTGCCTCAGGTCTGTTCCCYCTCAGGCAGAGGTTGCAGTTTTTCAGGGGGGTCCCTGCTGCTTGAACAGCGTTGCCAGCAAAATATTCTCAAGTATGGTGATTTTATTTGACTTTACTGCTTGCCAGTGGACAAAAATTTCTGATCTATGATTCAGACAGTAAGAAAAATAATAAAAAACTATTAAAGAAATGGTAAAACCACAGGTCACTGCAACACAGGGGCATCCCTGTCCTGGTGTGAGTCACCCATGGGCTGCAGTTCTTCACAGCTGGCACAGGTGAGCCACAGACTCTTGCCCATGTCCCTATTCTAGCCTGTATCACCATCATATGTCACCTTCTCCCACAAAGGGTACCRCCATACCCACCTCCTACTGACACCTTGTCACTTCTGACACTTCATGGACTTGTCTGGTCACCTGACTGAGACCAGGGGATTGAGCACTGGCATGGGATTAGGATTGGGAAGGTAAAACTGAAGCCTGGGACTAAGTCAGGATGCCACAATAAGAGGGGAAGTGCATCAGAAAAATTTCAGTGTGGCATCAGCAGGGACAAATTAAAGTCATTGGTAAAAAGTCTGCTATGGACAGGATGAAGGAGGATGATGTGGTAGAGGGTTCGAAGGCGTTATATTAACAATTGTCAGGAAAGAAGGCTCTGTATTTGGCCAACACATAGCATGTGTTTCAGCAAACTATTCAGYCATTCAAAATTCTTTTGTATGTGCTCTGCTCCGCCTTTCCCAGACTCTAGAATTCTCTGTGTCAGGCATACTTTCCTTGTACRTTATGAAGAATATTTTCTTTTTACTAGACTGACACACAAGTGTGGTGATGTGTCTGCACAAATGTAAAAGCATGTGCAAAGATGTTTCCCTGATCTTGCAGATGAATAAAGCACACCATCCCTGGAATATCCCTGAAGAAGCAGGAAGGACCTTCACATGGTGAATTCCTGTTGTGARCTGGATACAGAGAATAATAAGTACTCAGGCTACTGAGAGAAATTCAGGTGTCATGAGGCTATTTCAGGATGGATGTTTCTTACTCTGTTGGGTTTCTACTTCCTTTCATCATTTCTCAGCAGCAGCAACAATAGGAAAAAGAAGAAGGACARAAAGAAAGCAACTGTCTGGAGATATTTGTCCATATGTGGTACTGATTTTTGTTTTCACTTYACTGTATTCCACATTGTGAAAAACAATAGTAAGGCTTAGTCTGTTCTTTGTGTTTCTTTGAACCTTCAGGAGAAGTTCTCATTTGTATACAAATTCTACCTGTTCAATCTCACAGAGCTAAGCCTCATTCTGCTGTAATTAAATCAGACAAAACACCCAGCCAAACAAGAACTAACAGATGGTGYGCATCATATGACAATCTTTAGGAGTCACTTTGAAGTAGTGTTCTTTGTAATAAGCCTTGTCACAGCATGGTATATTAACAACTCCCCATTTTCAGGTTTCAAAAGTGTTGTATGGTGTGTTGAAGAAACAAATATTTGTCTGCATTTATTGTTTAATMTTCATCTATACTGAGAATTGATCAGGGGGCCACCATTCACATCAAGAACYGAATGCATAGTGCAAGCTAAACATCTGGATAAAAATATTGCTGAGTTCAGACCACAGAGACATATTCAGAAACGTATTTTCAAGTATTTTTCAGAGAAGAGGCCCTTAGAAAATTAAATTCAGAAAGAATCAGAGAGCAGYAATTTTTTCATCAAAAAGGAAATTATTAATACATTTTACTAAACTCTGATTAATAGCACATTAATCTAATGCAATAAAAGCTTTTCAGAGTAGTAGTAYGGTTTTCTGTTAGCAAAGAGGAAGTGAGATTGCAGGAGATTCCCTTCTGGGCTTGTTTATGTCTTGCCATCCCCATTCCTTC
The DNA here is from genome assembly GCA_002167245.1 of Sporophila hypoxantha. NCBI lineage: Eukaryota > Metazoa > Chordata > Aves > Passeriformes > Thraupidae > Sporophila > Sporophila hypoxantha. The sequence continues at coordinate 2,679,937 of NDFG01000537.1, forward strand.
TTTCTGACAGCTAACACCCACTTCTCATACAAATCTTGCCTTGAACTTTTTGCTCCAAGGAAAATCTTACTTTTCTAAGACCACGTTGTAATTATATTTGTCATTCTTGTCATATTGCTTAAATGTCACTCTGGAGAAAATAATACAGTAATTAGCAGTGATTTGTGAAGAATGTTTGCTCTGGGTCTAGTTCTTCAGAGCAGCAATCCTCTGACTTTTGTGTTGGGGGATTACACTCCTTGCTTCCTGTAGGCAGTCAATGATTTTTCTCTTCACCACAGAGGTGGTGCAGACTTTTCAGTGTGCCCACAATTCTGAACACATCTCTGTGCATTCACAATCACATTTCTGCTGTGCTGCAAACTCTCACCTGTCCACTTCCAGTACAGCACCTAGTGTGACAAAAAAAAAACAGAAAAAAAATGTTCTTGCAGTCAAACTGCTTTGTCTTGTCTACACAGGGTATTGCAGGGATTTTCTACACTGCCTTAAATTTAAATAACACTAGTCATGTTCACTATCCAAAATCCTAACATTGTAGAGGTCACTGTGAGCCACTCCATTCCCTTTTGCTTAAGAATGCCTTCTCCAGCAATAAACTCTATTTTGTAGAATATTTTAAAATGCCTTATTCTAAACAGGAACTGATTCTTGTGGGGGTTGACTTTAACAAAGCTAAATATTCTGATTTAAGGAATGAATTTTAAGTAGAAATGTGACCTGAGTAAAGATATTCRCCCCTTAAGAACAGTGACAAAAAAATTGAATAGGTGTAGCTGCATCTTGTTACAGATCAGAATTGCARCAGATAATTTACACATTGAAGATTTTTAAATGAATTATTCTGAAATTCTAGGTGTGACTRAAATACAGATTATTTAAAAACAAAAATCCTACATCACTGAGTAGAAAAAAAAAAGATTTCTCCATCCAATGATTTATGTCTTTTTTTTTWAATTTTTATATAATTAGATATGAAGTCATGATACAAAAACCTTTAATACAGGCTATTTCTGATTAATTTTTATATTTCATTTTCAAATAGAACTAATAAATACATGATCTTTTAATAAGATTTCAAAAAAAATTGAAGCTGTAAATTTGTAGACATAACRGTTGATGTTGGAATGAATCACATTTTTGTCATTTCAAGTTGTCACCTCAAAAGTATTAGCAAAGAATTTTTTTGAAGTCTTTTGGCGGATTGTCGTATTTTAGAGTTTCAAAAGTAGGCCAAAATCTGGGTTTACTGGCATTTTAAATATTAAACTCACATTTTGTAGAAGATGAAATCACAAGCACCTTTAACAGGAAGCAATACAATATCATTCTAGATGATAGTCAATGTCAAATTGCTCTTTTCAGCACAACTGAATACATTTTGTTACATTTTCAAATTACACATTTCTTGTGTTTTCTTACATGGTATGGAACCATTTATAAGAATTCTATTGCTAATTATTATTTTTCCACGGACGTATTTCTGAAGTGAAACCTTTGATCCTAATAGCTGACTGGAGGACTGGAGGTTTTTCCTCTTTTTTCCTTCCACATCAAAACATGGTTCTTGTCTTTCATTTTTCTAATCCATTTTTGAAGCTCACTTTTCTTGTTTTCTAGATGTTCATGGAGAGTTCCATGATAAGCCTATAACATTGCATTATTCCAGACACTTTTGTATTGTAAACATCTGACTTGGGATGAAAGTTAGGAGATAACATCTACTTCCTAAAAGTGTGTCATTTTGCTGCTATGCTAAGGACATTTAGTTACACATTTCTTTAAAATCCCTTGACAGTGTTATGTTTGTAATAATTTCTCATCTCCAGAGGATCTCTTTCAGGGGTTCAGTGTTCCCATACTTGGAAAAGKTACTTGGCTCCTCTGAGGTACTGTGTGAGATGCGCCATGAGAGAGGTGGTGAAGGGATTTCCATGAGATATGCCATGAAATATAAAGTGACAGCATTACAGTGGGCAGGATGGCCTGTTGATGGCAGTGATAAGTTATCAGGCAGAGGCCAGATGACCCTTACTGTTGCAATTTGCCACGTGGAAGATGATCCTGACATGTCACAGCTCTGTTCTGCCCTCACACAACACCCGCAGACTTTGCAACCTCTCTCTTTGTAACTCTTGATATGCCTCTTTTACATGTAAAATTCGTGGCCCCCTGTCTGCACCTTATATGACAGCAACAGGATATTTTAACTACAGTCCTACCCCTACTTCTCCCAAAATATAAATTAGCATTTGAAGTCCTCCATGTCAGAGGATCGGGGTACAACCATCTTGCAGACAAATCAGCAGGCCTGCTCACCTCTCCTTCCAAAAGCAGGTCAGATTTGTGCCTCCAACTGTGTTGGAGTGTACCCAGRAACATTTGTACATAGTGCTGCACACTGATATTATGCAGGTCTAGTGAACTGGTCACTAGTAATCTAACAGGAATCCATAATCTGTTGCTTTAATAAACTACACTGTTTGTGAATCTGTGAAAGTTCCTGTTAAATTAAGCCAGACTTACAGTGTTCAATTGCTAAATCCTATTATTGGTGAAGCTGTGATCATTAATGAGACCAGATTTATAGTGTAACCCACACTATTTGTACTTCTGGAATCTTATTGAATGCAACCAAACTTATAGTGCCAAATTAATAATACAGAAATTAAGCCCAGCTGCACCCAGCCTCTTTGATCTCTGAGAAACAGTTGGAAAGCAAGGGCTTTATCTTTTAACATATTTCTATACTCCTAACATGACAGCACTAACAGCTTCATATTCCTGTACAGTTTCTTAAGGCTATTTTGGATGTTTTCCTTTAATTTTTATACTTCAAGGAAAATTTCTATGAAATTCTTCATGGTTCTTCATTGATCCATTGCAATTTAAAAACTGTTCCAGTCTCGTGCCTTGCTCTTGCTCTTGCTACTAAACTTCTGCTTTAAAACATTTACTTGACCCAAATAGGTTGAGAAATCATGAAGTTCTGGGTTTTCCTGTACAACTACTCCAGAAGCTGGAGCTTGTTGTATTCTGAGGTTTTCATATATTTCCTCATAAATATGTGACTCCTCTGAAGCTGTGTCAGATTACATCATGTGGCCCAGGATTGTACCCAAATTTTTCTGAAATATCTCTTGGGAATGAGACTTGGCAGCTTCCTTGGTCAGCCTGTTTCAGTGCACCTGCACCTGCACAGTAAAGAAGTTCTTCCTCATATTCAGGTGGAACTTCCCTGCATCTGTTTCTGCCTGTTGCCTTTTGTCCTACTTCTTGGTAGTGTTTGGTATGTCCATAAAGTTCTCCAGAAAGCCAAAGCATCAGCGTGACCCTGTGTCAAAAAACTATTGCTTGAATGAAAAAAATAATAATTGTTCTGTTGAGGTATTCTGGAGTATACTCAGACCATAAAATGGTATAATCTAATGCTTTCAGCTTCTGTTTATATACATATTCCTAGCATTAAAACTGGAAAAGTAATGAGGTGGAGGTTTTGGGTTGTTTGTTTGTTTTTGTTTTTGTTTGTTTGTTTGTTTGTTAGGTTTTTGGTTTGGTTTTGGGTTCTGTTTTTGTTTGGTTTTTGGGGGTTTTTTTTAGGTCAATGATAGAAACAAAAGCTCTGGAAAGGAGAATAAAACCCAAGTGGTGGAAAGGAGAATAAAATCCAAGTGGCTGGAGAAAAACCCTTTTTGACAAAATAAAAAATCTTACCTTTTTTTTGTCACTTCAACCTGATTTTGCAGATAGCTTCMCTTCCTATATTTCCTATTCAAATATTCCTATATTTGTTTATAAGTTAATTTCCAACTTGTAAAATAAAAGATGGTGAAGAAGAAGGAAAAAGAAGTACACAACCCAGGATCTTAACTACAACTGACAGCAGAATCTTAGGCTTTTTACAGCCTGAAGTCCAGACTCAAGGCATACAGTCTTCAGCTTTTTTTCTGTGCAGCAGATTACTGTGCACATCATCAGGGCAWTGCAGCATATCAGCAAGTCAAGTTTTTTTTCTGAGGGAAGCTGAAAGGATGAGGAAGAGGTTATGCTACTCTCTCACAGAGGCTGAAATTKGGAAGATTTTTTGAAAWTAATTTTTCTTAAATGACATTGCTKCCATTCCTAGATCTTCAAGGCAAATAATGCATCCTTCTATTTTACTAATCCAAATATTATATTTAGGCTGAAGGAATGTAATTAGCATTGGCTTATAATTAGTTGTTGACAATATTAAGCTTTAAAATAATTTCTTATTCAAATAATTGTTCATGCTTATTTAAAACATTTTAATCCAGCATCAGTATAACAATTTTCATACAGAAGGAAGGGCATGTTAGTGCATAAGCTTTTAATCCTGTACACCTTCACYACACCTGATTTTCACAGACAACAGTTAACACTGTTTTGTAACCCTTTTAAGTACTTAGGCTTCAGTCCATTCAAAGATCTTGGTCATTCTCTTGTCCTATCAAAGTATTTCAACATCCAGGTTTGGTTWCTAGGTCTGAATGATACATGTGCATTTTCTCTAACACAACACTCCAAACAAAGTTCACAAGCCAGAACCAGTTGTCTAAGGCATTAGATAAATCGAATATGAGTAATAATGATTGTCCATACATGCCCAGTACAAGTTAATATGYATTCTTTTATGAAAAAAATGGTATAAATTCATCCACTGATCTATTTGCATCATTGAAAAGTTAATATATGTTGTGATGAACACTCATTTTCCACACATGCATTTATGCTCATATGCTTAAATATGATTCTTTATTACAAGCTCACACTCTATGTTGTAGTTGACAAAGATAATTGTGAAATGCTGGCTGGACTCTTTTCTTCGTTTCTTCCTCCTCTCTGTTGTGTGCAGGAAGAGAGAGGTTGAAACACAGATTTTCTGTTTACTTTTAGGATGCTGTTACTCAGATTCTGTCGGGGAGGAAGATATATGGTTGTGACATTCTTGGCTTTCTGGGGTTAGCTCATCTGGATTGTTGCAAGCCATTTCTGCTGGATTTTGAAGAGATGGCTTACAGGGGACCTGATCAGTGTCWGTCAGTGCCTGCAGGGAGGGSTCAGAGCAGGGACCAGGCTCTGCTCAGTGGKGCCCAGCAATGGGACAAGAGGCAGGAGCTGATTCACAGGAAGTTCCATGTGAACATGAGGAAGAACTTCAGTGTGCAGTGACCAAACACTGGGACAGATCCCCCAGAGAGGCTGTGGAGTCTTCCTCRCTGGAGATATTCCARAACCATCTGGATGCAATCCTGTGCCATGTGCTCTGGGATGGTTGGACCAGACCTGACCCATTGTCTGATTCCATGCTCTTAAAGTGCTCAGTGTTCACTCTGACAATGCTTTGTGTTAATCAGTACAGTCAAATATTGTGTTGTCCAAAGACAGCACGTGCTCCTTCCATGGAAGAATTAAAATGGTTATTTCATAAAATAATTGATGATAAAGGTCAGTTTTCTTTAACTGGAGGAGATAAGAAGCAATACTTTCTGTTAGGCACCATCAGAAGGAAATAACATTTTGACCTATGGAAATTTGTTGTGTCTATGCATAAATATACATTCAAAGTCCAGCTGTTCTAAAATGGGTATTTATTCCTTCTTTTCTAAAATTCTTTAGACAGGCAAAATGTGACATTTCATGGTCATACARACACTTCAAAAATATTACAGAACTGAGAAATAGAATCTGGCATTTGATCTCTGTAGAAGATTCTCCTGGACACAAGAAAAGGACAAATAAAAAATCAAGAGGTAAGGATGAAGGACTCCTTGATGTAAGACCTTATGCTACCATGACTGAAATAATGTCACTGAATTTCACAATTCATGTTATATGTTATTAGGACCCAACCCTTTTGATTTGGTTTTTTTGGTTTTTTTTTTACCCTTTTCCTTATGTTCTGGAAGTCTATTACATATTTTTGATGGGTTTACATCAGGCTGGCAGCCTGTCACTTAGTGGTTTTCCCCAGGGATCAATTTTAGAGCCAGCAGTGAAGCTTGTAGGAGTTCAAGGAGTGTCTGGGCAATGCTCTTAGCCAGAGGGTTTAGTTGTAGGTGGTCCTGCAAGGAACAGGAACTTGGATACAATAATCCTTGAAGGTCYCTTCCAACTCAATRTATTCCATAATTCTGTGATTAAAAATAKGATGGATGGTACCCAAACTCACCTACATTTTTTGATGAATTTGATATGCAAATACATCTGAAACACTGGCTAAAGAGTTTTATTAAAGAATTCTCTYACAAAACCCTTTTATCCTGAAACTAGGGAAAAATTCAAACTGAATAATTGATGGAGGCAACTTGGATAAGGTCAAGGCAAGAGGTTTACTATTCAGTTACTTATCATAAACAATCAAAAAGTTCAGAGTCTGCACACTGCAGTTAAGTTTGCCAAAATTTATTTGCTTTAAATAGGCAATATTGTGGTTTATTCATAATAGATTATATAACATAGTTGCACTGTTTGCAGTAGCAAATACTACAATTTTCTGTGCTAGAATAATCAAATATTCAGTTTATTGAAAAAATGTCAATAACCCTGTGTTATTTTCTAAGTATAGGTAGGTTATTTTCTAAGTATATTTAATTAATTGTCTATTAGATGTGTCATAGGGTGAAAACAGAAAGGAAAGCAATGTGTAAATATTTCATTATTTTCTTAAGAATATTCAAGAATATTCCATCAATATTCACTRTAAGCCCATTTCTCTTGGCTCAAATTAATACATTTAAGTTAATATAGGAAAAAATATTATTAATTTCAGAATTTTGAGTTCCCTTTCCCCTTCTGTGAATATATTGATTTAAGATATAGATATTTTCCTTATTTAAAGTACAATTAACATAAGTACTTCTGTTTCTAGTTAAGATTTCTAGACAATTTGTCGAGATTAAGAACATTTTACATTGTTTTTATTTTGTTTTTGTTACATAATTGTTGTTCTGTAAAGTTTCCAAGTTCAATTTGGCTCATTTTTWAAAATTTGATTTTATTTGCTTTGATTGTGGTTATGATAATTTTGCTGTGTAGCAGAAACATACGAGGATAAACATCTTTTTACATTTATTGGAGTAGTTTTATCATGTGGTAATGTTGCAAACTGCCCAATTTAGTACAGAAAACTGAATATAATGGAGAACAAAAGAGGCAAGCCTTTGCCTCCAGACAAGGAAGTGCAATTTTATCAATGTTTCGAAATATCCATACTTATGTATGTTTTCACATACCCTTGCTATTAAACAKGTAAACTTATGCCGGTTTCACATCCGTTCCACCCTGCCAGAAATCCTGTGTATCATGAAGGCAGGGATACCTGCATGTCATGCTCAGAGCAAACAGCTCTCTAATTCTTTCCATAAACTGAAGAGATTAAGTAGAGTTTGCATGTGATAAAGCATTCCAGCTTCCAGGGCAGGAGCAGTAGGACCAAAGTCCAGAGAGATTTTGCCACCCATATTTTTCCAACTTTACACAGGTAGACATTGTTTTGTCACACTTTAGCTCTTGAATAGCAGTGYCTTGTGTGTGTCTCAGCTTCCTTTTTAATAAAACACTTTTAAAAGGAATTACAACCTTACTCATTTTCTTTAGAGTGTTGGATATATTTTGGTTAAATTTAGCTGATGAAGAAAGCACTACGTCCTATGTCAAGGATCATGAAATTGGAGAATTGTGGAATGGTTTGGATTGAAAGGGACCTTCAAAATTATCCAGTTCCAACTGTCTCTGGTGGGAAAGGACACTTTTCATTAGACCAGGTTGCTCAGAGCCCCATCCAATCTGGTCTTGAACATTTCCAGGGACAGGCCAGCAACCTGTCTCAGTGCCTCAGCACTCACAATAATAGATTTCTTCCTTAAATCAAATCTAAATCTACCCTCTTCTACTTTTAAAAGCCTTACCCCTTGTCCTGTCACAACAGACCCTGCTRAACAGCCTGTTCCCATCTTTCTTGTCAGTTTCTTTTTTGTATTAAAAGACTGTTGTAAGGTCACCCTAAATCTTTSTCTTTTCCAGGCTGAACAATTGTAATTGTCTCAGCCTTTCCTCACAGAMGGGGTGTTCCATCCCCTTGATCTTTTTTGTGATCCACCTCTGGACCTGCTGAAGATTCCAGAGCTGCAGGCAGCCCTCAACACATAGGACAGATCTAACTAATTGATATGTATTTTCACTCAGTTGTCTATTAAGCTAAAGACCTGATAAGTGGCAAGAGTCTGCAATGTCAATATCCTTTTGCTYATGTGTACAGAAAGGATTTAGTATAAAAGTCAACAATAAACTTTTGCTTGCAGTACCAAATTAATATTATTGTAAATTAATACTTCCCTGTGTTTGTACATGCACACAACATTCATGCATATATATAACAATCCTGTTTGTATTTGTTTAGCATTCTACTTCACCATTTAATAATTTTCTGAAATGCAGTTATTCTTATAGGTATAATCCTCGCAGGGGGAAAAAATAAAATCCCCTCAGAAAACGTAACTTCATTCTGCCTTTGGGGAAAGGAACAGCAGATGATGCCAAAACCTACACATCAGTGCACAGATGCAYGAAGGTTGCAAGGGCTGAATTCTCTTATTGAGGGAAAGGTATCATGCTCAAATGGCATTAAGCTGATTACAGAAGGAATATCCTGATTACAAATAGCTGTCCCAGCAAATGCAGGCTTTTCATGAGGCAGCTGTGATTCAAAATCCAATGTGATCAAATGGGATAAATCACAAGTAATCCCTGGAGRTACTAAAGAATCTCACAAAATTTGTCATCAGCTTTTCATCTTCTATCTGCTAATTCMTCTTACACATTGACATGAATAAAAAGGAAGAAGTGCAACTTTTGTTTCACCTTTCACATAAATGACTGGATTCAATCTTTTGCATAATCTTGATACAACCACATAAGAGCCAAATCTCTGCTCACCTGTGGTTTTCCTATTGAATATATTATTCCTTTRGTTTGAAGGGCTTTAAGTGTCTTGTTCTCTGGAAGGATAAAGAGATATTCTTRGATCTCCTTCTCAGCTAGTGAGCTAATAACTGTACTTGATGTACTTGGTCACAGCTGTACCCCCAGACACTTCTGCTGATGATATTAGGGTTCCATCATTTCAGATTTCTGAGATTTGGCAAACATTTCTGCCTTTATCACTAAAGAGAATGTCCCTCTTAAATTGCTAAGAGGTCCCATGTGAGAGGTGAAAATCCTATCTGTCATTTATATTGAGTTAAAACCTTAAATCATCTAAATTTACTTCCTCTGTAAGTGCYTGTTCCTTCTTAAAATTAGATGTTCTGGAAATGTGATTAAGATAGTATTTTTTCTCCTTCAATAAGAAGTACTAATATAAGAGAGAAAAATCAGTTTTCAAGCAATGCAGCAATCTGGAATCTGCATCTTAATTGAACACAAGCTTTTCTATTGTTCTTGCTTATTCAGTTTTACAACTCTAGCTTTGATGTGCATCTTTCACAATAAGACTAAAGGAACAATTTAAAAGAAAAGCTGCATATGGCAGAGTACAGTGGAATCTGAAAAATGAAAAAAAGTAGTTTATATAGCAGGAAGAGCATCCAAGGTGACAGAAAAGACTACATTAAATGTGTTGATTCTTGTGGGATGAAAATGTTGCATCTGAGTGCATACAAGGTAAATTTTTTTGTATATTTGTTATTTGTTTTTTTTCCCCAGGATAAGAAAGCATCCAGGTATACTGTAGCTTAATCTTCTGTATACTCAAATATTCAGTGAGAACACAAACCTGTCATGGGTTTATACTGCTGCAAATTGGACTGGAAAGCCCAATCTAATGCCTGACATCTGTCTTACAAGAGCCCAGTGAAGTCTTACTGAAATACAGTATATCACTGCAAAGCTGTAACTACTGTCTTGGGTATTTCTTCCCTTCCTCTGTCACTTCCATGCTACATCAGTATTTTAATTTATTTTGCAGAAATACCTCCAATTCTCCTTGAAAAGTTTCACTGCTGCCTTTTTTGCTCACTCTTTGCTATACAGAACTAGAGAACACTCATTTCCTTGTACGGACCTAAATGAAACGCAGAAAGACAATTTCCTTAATTCCTTTTTTTTTTTCTAAAAATGAGAGGTTTTTTGGTTTGGTTGGTTCTGTTTGTTTGGGTTTTTTGGGGTTTTTGTTTGTTTCTTTGATTTTGTTTGGTTGGTTGGTTTGGGGTTTTTTTTACATTCCTGGTTTTCTGTCATGGTTTGGTCTAGCTGGCAACTAAGCACTACACAGCCTGTCACCTCTCTAATTCACTCACTCACTCACCCACTCACTCACTCACTCACTCACTCACTCACTCACTCACTCACTCACTCACTCACTCACTCACTCACTCACTCACTCACTCACCCACTCACCCACTCACTCTCTTCCCTGGTGGGATGGGGGAGAATCAGAAGAGTAAATGTAAGAACACTTGTGGGTAAAGATAGATGGTTTAATAGGCAAAGTAAAAGTCACGTACATGAGCAGAACAAGGAATTCATTCCCCAATTCCCATGGGCAGAGCAGGGCCCCATCACACCTAGTGATAACTTGGGAAGACTAATGACATCTTTTCAAACATTCCCCTTTCTTCTTCTTCCCCCAGCTTTAAAAATTGACCACAACACCATATAGCATGGACCATGCCTTTGGTCATTTGGGATCAGCTGCCCAAGGTGTGCCTCCTCCTTAACTCCTTGTGCACCCCATGTTCCCTCGCTGGTGAGGGGGGATGAGGGGCAGAAAAGGCTTTGATTCTGTAACAGCAATAATGAAAATATCCCTGTTATCAGCACTGTACAAGCACTGCTCAGTGATAGTCACAACATCCCTGTGTTATCCATGCTSTTTCCATCACAAATCCAAAACACAACCCCATACCAGTTCATGTGAAGAAAATTAACTCTACCCCAGCCAGAGCCAGCATGACCTCCTAGACCCCAGGAGCCTCTGCTGCTTTTTCACCAAACTCTTTTCCTTCCTGAGATACACATCTCCACTCATCACCTGGCATCAAGCTTTGTCTCTCAGGCCCAGGGCACAAAATGCACTGCCCCAACACCAAGCTGATGCTGGTCTGATGCAATATTTCTCTGGATGCATATCAATACTCTCAAAGTTGCCTAGTCCCAGGAAAAATGCTCCCCTRGACACTTCCTTGTGCCTTCAATTTTCATTATATGCATCTGCTGTGAAAAGCAGTTTATGAATATCATGTGCTTTTGCTTGTAGTCACTTCAAAATATGCTTTTCTGAGAAGCCAGCTAGTGGTATTTTCAGGGGTCCCCCATAGCAAGAAGGAAATCATGAATCTGACTCCATTTTCTTAGAAGGCTAATTTCTTCTTCTTCTTCTTCTTCTTCTTCTTCTTCTTCTTCTTCTTCTTATTATTATTATTATTATTATTATTATTATTATTATTATTATTATTATTTAATATAATATAACATTATATTATATTATATTATATTATATTATATTATATTATATTATATTATATTATATTATATATTATATATATTCTATTCTATTCTATTCTATTCTATTCTATTCTATTCTATTCTATTCTATTATTCTAAAACTAAAGAATAGAGAAAGGATATTTACAGAAGGCTTAACAAGATAATAATTATAATAATGAAAAACTTGTGACTGCTTCCAGAGTCCCAACACAGCTGGACCATGATTAGTCGAAAAGTAAAAACAATTCACATGTTGGATAAACAATCTCCAAACCACATTCCAAAGCAGCAAAACACAGGAGAAGCAAATGAGATAATAGGTRTTCATTTTTATCTGAGGCTTCTCAGCTTCCCAGGAGAAGAAACCCTGGCAAAGGGATTTTTCCAGAAAATATGACAGTGACACCAGCTTATTCTAACCCTGAGTAATTTATTAATATATTTATTAATATATTTTATTAATATAATTGGAGACATTTCCATTTAAATGTTAAAAAGCATGTGCACAGAAAAAGGATTTTTCTCTACTTCTTATATCATGAATACTTCTTTGCAGTAAAATATTTCTCAGCTAATTGTGTCCAATTCTATAAACTCATTGAAAACTCATAGAAAAATATAAATTTTAAACGAAATTATTTTAATAATAGTTATTCAACAAAACAGTTTGGACATGAATTTGTCTTCTGGCTGATAGACAACCAACTGTAGAAACAAGTAGAGTATCTCAGGGGAATAATTCCTTTAGATTCTCATGTTTCCTAAACATTTCTGAGGATTTGGACACCATTAAAGACCAATGAAYAGGTTCAGTGAAAACTGATTGAACCCTGCAGAGTAGCTCTTATTTGTCTCCTGTGAGAAAGTCTCTACTTCTAAAAACAAGAATAGACAAAAATTAATTCTATGACAAGACATTAAGTCTTCTTCTTTATTTAAGACTTACTTTCAGGGATCTTGAGAGAGACACCAGCATCCTCTCCCTGGACACAACTGTTCAACAGTACAGGGAATAACTATGCCAGGTTATTTCAGACCTCTTAACGAGCTCAAAAGGAGAATATATTATTTACTTTGGCTTTAGGAGTTACAGTAGCCCATTGAAGTAGGTACCATTGTAGACACCATTGTCTAGGACTGGACATGAATGATGGACGAATGGATATAAAATAAATACGATAGAACATGTACAAACTTAGTTGGTAAATTGAGACACAAAGGCAAAAGAAAGGCAAACAAAATTTTATTAGGAATTTGCTAATAGAATGCTTCAGTAATACATTTCCAATGATTGCCTACATTTCTGTTCCTTATTTGGATTTTTTATTATTGTTTTATTTCCAGAACTTCCTCTGCTGTTTTCTGCAGTTCAAATACGTTATTTTATTCCAAGCTTTGACTTCACAAATTTTTTTTTTTTTGAGTTTGAATTTGCCTAACTCCTACCAGCATTCTATCTATAAGTTTATTACTCCAAGCCACTTTCTGCTCAAGCAGTGACAAACCACCTGTGGGAATAGATCAGACAAATATGAATCCCAGCCAGATGTAACTACAGCAGGAAACTTGCTGGTTCATTGGAGTAGTCTACTTTTATTTATTTGTCCCTAATTATACGACAAGGATTTTAAAAAATAAAATTACAGCTGTTTTCTGCAAGGCCAATCTCTCCCAGAAGAACATGTTTGAACAGTATGGAAAAAGTTTATCTAAAATAATACTGTATCTTTCAAAATTAGCCTTCCTCTGTGTAGACTGACAATCAAATGTTACTTAGAATTGTAATCCAACTATTATAAAAGGGAGAAAAAAAATCCCTGGAGAAGAAAGTGCTCAGTCTTCTTCCTTTAAAACAAATGATCTGTGCAGGAGAATGTTTTGAATGCAAGTTTAATGTGCATTTTATTAAATGAATACTTGCCATATACAATCTCACAGATGAAAGGTTTATTTGAATAGTTTTATTCAATTTGAAATAGGCCATTGTAACACTTTAGCATTGTAAAAATGGGCTTTTACAGTGTTTGACACGTGTAAAATGAGCTGGTGCTTCAACATCTGTTCTGAAATATTTAAAAAATTCCCCTATTAAATTTTAACATTGTGCTCTGGAGTATTCTGCACAATGTACTCAGAAATCCTAGTATGTTTTGTTTCATTCAAATATTAGATCTCCATGGAGAACTTTGGGATGAAAAAACTCTTACAGGTCTTCCTGTTGAAGACAGAAAATATTGTATTGATCTTTATATAAAACAAATTATACTGAAAATATCTGATCACATATAAATAAAGGCTTCTTAATTAGTTTTGACAGATATTTAAGTTTCAGGCAGATTATAAGGCAAAAAAATATAAAGGCATTACTAGTACCTTACAGAAAAAAAAAATTGAAAACACTGGAGAGCAGATTTTGGTTCTTCAGGGTTCTGCATTGTAGGGCACCAGGGGGAAAAGCCCTGGAGGAGAGAGGGGCCCAAGGAAACTGGTTAATATTCAAGGATAGGCCCTAATAGCCCTGAAGAGATGGATTCCAGCAAAGAGGAAAAGCCAAAAGCCTGTTTTGATGAACAAGAAGCTCCTGGATGAGCTTGAACACAATGAAACCTGCAAAAGGTGGAGGCAAGGACAGGTAGCCTGGGTAGAATGCACAKAGATTGTCCAAACAGCCAGGGATAAGGTTAGAAAAGACAAAGCCAAATTAAAGATCAAAGTAAACATGAAGAGGGACATCAAGGGCAAAAAGAAAAGTTTTTTTTGATACATTGGTGATAAAGGAAGACTAGGGAAAATGTGGGCCCTCYCTAGAAGGAAAGAGATTTGGTTAAGTGGGATGTAGAGAAGGCTGCTCTCAGTTCTGTCTTATTTTATCATGATTTTTACTCAGAATCACTAATCAGTCTCTATCTCATTTTTTCAACCTCTGGGGCTGTGATGATAACATCACTTTTTGTTTACCTGTTCAATAAAATAATTTTCCACTTTAAAAAWGTKGATTATCTGAAACAGCAGCTTCTTKGGCAAGAAAATCTCCTTGGTTGCAAGGAAAAACACTCCTATCATGGCCCAAGAGAGAACTCAACACTAGAATAGTTAGAAAGATTATGTGTAGAGTTAAYATTTTTCTTCTCCTTTTCATACCTTCTTAAGTGCTGAATGATTCTTAGACAAGGAAAATCAACAGTAACTCCAAGAGTTAGAGCAAAAAGTGAGAGAAGATCTAGRTTCCTTGTACTGACCAGAAAGGTACTTGTATCAGAAAATGGGGTACAGCAGAATCKTATAATTTTTATTAATTGTTATTGGTTTGCCTTCAAGAGTTCTGAGAGTACTTTTCTGGTCATTTTTATAAATCACATTTAATTAAACAGGGTTTATTTAGCTGATATTTTTTTAACTCTACTGCAGTAGAAATTAAATCAAGACCATGAAATACTGGATTTCATTTTGATTGGTTTGTTGGTTAGTGGGTTGTTTGGGGTTGTTTTGGGGTTTTTTGGGGGTTTTTTGGTTTTTTTTGTTCTGTTTTGTTTTGTTTTGTTTTGTTTTGTTTTTTGGTTCTTTTATTTGTTTTAATTTACAACACAATTAGGAAAATTGGAAAAGGAGAAATAAATTACTACTTTAAGACAATTAAGCACGTTGAATTCTTAAATGATTGTGCCCATATATTCTGTAAATCTGTAGCAGTTCCACTGTCATGAACATTGGCTTAACATCCAATTAGTACTTAGCAGTACTAATGACTTTAGATGCTAAAGAAGTTATATTTCTGCACTGTTGTGATGATTAGAAACTGTGCTTTAACAATGAACAAGTGAAAAAAAGAAATTTTAATCTCCACAGATTGGAAGCTGTTACTTAACTATCGTATTTTAAACTGCAAATTTTCTGACTTAATCAGTGATTTGGTTTATTGTTTATTGTTTATTTGGTTTATTTGGTTTATTGTTTCTGCAATGAATTCAGTCTGTTCACTGATGAAAAACAAACAAACAARYCAGCACTGACATGTAGACTGAACATAATTTCTGATGCAAATTCAATTTAACTTATTTTTYAGTTTAAAGATAACATTATCACAAACTGTTAATTTGAACCCCTTGGCATTACATCAAYACATAAGAAGTTTTCTGAAAATATACCTGGAATGTGTAGAAGTTAAAGATAAAGCCCACAAAATTCTCCTTATGTAGAGGAGGTTGTAAATAATTTTTCAGAATAAAAAACATTAGGGTCGTTAATTGATAAATATTTGGACTGAACTTCTGTGAAAAGATTATATAGACTTTTCAGAAATTTTATAAAAGAAATGCTAGAAGTAATGTATTAATGGCCATGGTCAACAAGGTCTATGTGTGCTTTGATAATAAATTCCAAATATTCCATCATTTACTACAGAAAAACAGCTGTTCTATGACAGAAGATATTTTAAAAGTTCTATGRTCTGTTCTTGCAGTAATTTAGTGCTGAAAAACTTAGTTTCATTCTTCCTGATATAAGTARTAGAGAAATTTTGTACTTTGTGATTTTGTTTCAAGGGACTCCTGAAATACTGAATATTGGGAAAGGATTAAAYGTGTAAGTGTATGCTTTCCCTCTTCCTGCCCAGGAACCTCTGATTTGGTTATTACATCTTGCATGCTACTTGTAGTTTTATTTCATGACCATAATCTCACTGGGAAGGTTCAGGCAAGGGCAAGAAGGATGGACAGGTATGGAATGTGTGCTTCACAATGAGTAAATGAGAAGGAGTCTTAAGTGCAGTGAAATAAAAATCGGGGGGGACATGGTGAAATAGAGGGATTTTGAAAGATTAAAGCAGATAAATAAGGACACATTTCTCAGTGTGTGTTAACATTACTAGTGGCTACATTACTAGTGGCTACATTACTAGTGTTGACTCAAATAAAAGAGTATTTAAATTTAAGAGTGTATTCCCTTAAAACCTTGTTTTCAGTCACAGCACATTTCCTACTCTGGGCAACTATGGTAGATGTTATATCAAAAAAGAAAAAATAATAGAAATAATTTTGAGATCTGGGCCAAGAAAAAAAAAAGATAAAAGGTGAAAATGGACTCCTGCATTACTTGATTTACCCCTGTATGGAGCAAAGAGTTTGTATAGGAAGATGTATGGAAATTAAGGGTTTACACGTTGGCATTACTGACAGCAAGGACCCTATTGGGGATTATTTGCAGAATCAAGTAGCATCAGGTAGTGTGAACTTAAGTGAAGCATTAAGTCCTAATTGAAGATGACAGTGTAGATACTTTCCCAGGAGCAGGTAATTGTTCAAGAGGAGCCTGGAAACTGGGATACTAGAACAGAAGCATCAGCAAGTGCAGAGAAAGGAGACAAATAGTATCACCTCTCTTATTGATCTCTTTGTAGATATATACTAATTCACCTGACACCTCAGCAAAGCCTTTCCAAATTATTTCAGTCCCAATCAGCCTACCTGTCATGTAGAGTCACAGATGATTGGAAAAAAAAGTCTATGCCTCTCTTCTAGCRCTGAAAGAACTAGTTCTGCATTTCAAACGTCAAACTGGAAGTGACCARCTCAGCTATTGGAAGCAAATTTCAGAACTTTGTGTTGAGTCCAAAAGAATACCACATCTAAAATAAAGACAAAATTTATCTTAACATTTGCATTGATGGCTTTATTTTAAACTCCACCACAATTAACATGGCAGAGGTGATCAATGATTTTAGAGGTAAATTATATTTATTTTTTTCTTGTTATATTAAAAAACAAAAAACTATTGAAGTGTTTTCTTTTGGTCTTTTGATAGTTTTTTTTACTGACTTTTTATATTAATTCATTTATATATACATATATATGCATATATATATATATATATATATATATATATATACACATACACACAGTTTTATTTTACAGCTGCTATGTATGTGTTTTATTTCGGTTCCACAAGGAACTATTAATTAATTATTAAATTTAGATACCTCATTTAGAGACATCTAACATACTTTTCCAAATGCTTTGAAAAGGTACTGTAGCTTTTTAATGGATTATTTCTTTAGATGGATTTTAACACGTTTTGCTGCTTCTACGTCTCTGTCACTGAGTGTTTAATGTCAAACCTCCTGTTAACTCCAACACTGCTCAATCTGCTGCTCCTTTGTTCTCAATATTTTGCAATTGGAAATGTGCTGAATAGCAGGGGCATCATTCTCCATGGGAACTCTTGTGCAAGTAGGTATCTGAAGAAAGGAAAAATTGACATGAAAATTTTAAGCGTGTGTATGCAGTAAATAATGCTATTGATTTTGGAGTTTTGTTGCACTTGTATATATTTTAATCATAGCTGACTCAGATTTCAGTTCTTCAAAAATTTAGGTCCGGTTGTGGTGASAGGAAAAAAAAGAACTTAATGTTTTGTAATTGCAAGAAGTAACTCAAAATCAATTTTTCATGGGCTAATTAGACCACAGTAATAAACTTAAAAGACCAGAATAAACTTCTGTGGCTTTCTGCTCATTTTTAACTAAACAAACAAACAATAATAGCATTAACAATATATGTCCTTGTACCTGCAATTTTTAGGTTGATTGCTATTTTTAAATTTATGTTGAGGATTATTTCTTTATGGGAAAATTCTACTGCACCAATTCATTCCAACAAGTGCTATAAACAGGAATGATATATWTGACATTTATAAGACCAATAAAAATACCCAAAGTTGTCATGGAAAAATTTCATGGGGAGAAATCTCTRGATTCAACATGTAGTAATGATTCTACTTATATAGAAATTATTTCCATCTTTACTGGGGCAAAATATCCAACAATTTTAATGTATCTTTAAGAAATAACAGTTGTGTCGATAATCCACATATCCATAAAAGCTACAGTTTGTTTTAAATAGTTCCTGGTTCCTGTTTGCTTATTGGCATACTCAAGAATCCTTCTGAGCTAATCCCTTTGATCTTATTTAATTATCTTTCTCCACTTTAATATTATTTTGAAAGTGGTTTCCGTTTTCCTTGGATATAAAACAATATATTCCTCCCTAATTTCTCATTTTACCATATTTATACTTAATTTTTATTACCATTTTCTGAAAACCATCAAAAATTTTCCTTTAAGCCAGTTTCTCATTATTCTATTTTTCCTTACATTTCMCTTTAAACTAGATAGTTTTATTTCAGTTTTTTTCACAGTTCTGCTCTTTCAGTTGTTCTTCTAAGAGGATAAGCTTTTAGTCTTAAATCTAATTCCACCCATAGAGTGGACTAWCCTACAGATTTTTTATTATCTGGCTAAAATAAATTTAATTTTTTTTTTCTAATATTTGCAGAAATAATTGTTTCAGACACATTTCAAATTTTATAGCTTAAATGTAAAATAAACAGAAGAATTAATAATTTTTAACCAATTCAATTAAGAATCATCATATTATATAGTGAAAGGTCCTTGCTAATAAATTATGGRTGCACTAAAAATCCCTAAGCCAATCCAAATCATATGTACTTTCCATCTCAGGCTATGATGGCAYAAGAAAAGTATCAGTCCATTCCTTCATGAAAATCACTAATGAAACACTTATCCTACTGGGGTAGTAAGGAGGGTGTTGTGTTTTTTTCCTTTCACCCAAAGCTGATCAAGTCTTAAGTGTTGACATGTGCCCAGAAATCCATGTAATTTTTCTTTACCTACACACAAGATGAAATGAACCTTGGACATATTGTTTTCTCTAAACRTGAAAGAGAGTGACTAAAATAGAGAACACAAATCCTGTGTTCCTCTATTAAATAAGGTATTAAAAATGCAATGTTTAAAGGGTGACAAGCACTTACCAGCAGTAAATGTTTCACGCTCWGCTGAGTTTTCCTTAAGAAGTTGTGCAGCTATAGAATTTTATCACATTCTTCTACACTGCGGTACATTGACTTAAAGAGTGAGAATATAACAAGGCAGTGATTCAGGTGTTAAGTTATGGCAAAGTGTTAATAAAAAGACAAACATAGCTAGGAGTTGGGTGGGKGAGAGGCTGGCCATGCCCTGGCCATTGGGAGCTCAGAGCCCCCGTGTGCTGGGCTCACCCAGAGCCCCGTGGGCAGCAGGGCAGGGAGGGGATTCTGCCCCTCTGCCCCCTCTGCTGAGACCCCACCTGCAGGGCTGCATCCAGCTCTGGGCTCCCAGCACAGCAAGGACAGGGACCTGCTGGAGCCAGGCCAGAGGAGGCACCAAGGGGATCAGAGGGATGSAGCAGCTCTGCTGGGAGGAAAGGCTGAGRGAACTGGGATTGTTCAGCCYGGAACAGAGAAGGCTTTGGGGTGACCTAATTGTRRCCTTCCARWACCTGAAGGGAGCCCACAGGAAAGATGGAGAAAAACTAATACAAGGGCCTGGAATTACAKGACMAGGGGGAATGGCTCCCAATTGAAAGAGAGTAGCATTAGATTAGATACTGGAAGAAATTCTTACCTGTAAGAGTGGTGAGGCCCTGGCGCAGGTTGYCCAGAGAAGCYATGGCTGTGCCATTCCTGRAAGTGCTCAAGGCCAGGCTGGATGTCTCCCTCAGCAGCCTGGTCTTCTGGAAGGTKTCCCTGTCCATGGCAGAGGGGCTGGAAAAAGATGGTCTTAGAGGTCCCTTCAAACACAGAGCATTCTGCAATTCTACAAATCTATGGAAACTTTTCCTCTATGTGTTCGCACATGTACAGGAATACTTATGAGTAATCGGGAATTTAAAACAAAAATGTGGCTATTACAATGGAATTATTTTATGCAGCTTTCAGTTAAAGTGGCCTTTGACATCTATGACTTGAGGCTTGAATTTCATATCTGTGTCTTCCAGGATGTTCTAAGTATTTCTGTGTATTTTCCTTCTGGTGGCRCGCTTGCAGTCACAACTTGCCGGTGTGGTGGAAGGTTTAAATATACAGAATCATAAACCCACATTACTCATGAAGAATGAGAGCCTAACTAAAAGGCTACAATCAGATTAAATATGATGAACAGTACCTAGAATTTGAATATGACTCTACCTGATAACCTCTGGTAGGTTTGTTTTGGGCTTTTTTGATTTTTTTTTTTTTTCTACAGTACTTGTGGAATAAGTGGCTGGTCAGATAAACTGTTGTGATATTTACATTATTCTCACATCCACTGCCTTCCTTCAGGGCCTGGAGCTTCCCTTTTTTYGTCCTATAGTAGTAAGCTTTGTAACATCACTTTGTAACATCACAACACCATATAGTCCAATTCTTATCTTCCTCCAGGTGTCTGAGATAAGGCTCATAGTTAATATAATTAGTATTTGCATGCAAATGAAATCTACTCTTTCCAAACACTACTGTTCATGTGTGAAAAATACACGAACACAGGACATAAGATGGAAGACCCAAATTCTTTTAATATCATTGACAAAAGATCCTTTGAATAAGCTGCTCTCCACTACCCTTCTCTCCATCAGAAGAGTGATCTGCTGAATGCCATTTTTCAGGTTGTTTTCTCTTCCCTTAGTTTAGAGAACAACGTGCAATACTTATTAGTAACACAATTTAAAATTTAAAATGTAAAATATGTCATATATTTTAACTTTTCTAGTAGCATTTCTTGTTCCATTAAAACTTCACACTGCTTTTTAAATGCTACTACTCAGTGATAACACTTTTCTATAAAACTCTTAAAAGAGAAAAAATTCTCTGGAACCAAAGCTAGTAGCTGCCCAATTAAATCTACAGAAAAAAACCCCAACACAATGCACCTAGGTAGCTAAATCCAGAGGTCTTTATGAAACAGTAGCTGCTTAATCCTCATAAACAGTTCTGAGTCTAGTGATGTACCTCTATATTTCTTCAGACATACAAAATGTTATCTTAAATATGTCACTGACTTATTTAAGGTATATTAATACTTTTAATACTTGAGAAAGAAACATAAAATGGAAAATTTAGTGTATCATGACATTTGGGAAAAAAAATCCAACTCTAAAAGACTATCAAAATGCTATTTGAATTACAGAAGACATATCATACTTTTCTTTGAAAGCAGTTACAGATTCCTGGCATTCCTGCAAATCAAGTACATGGTTTCTTAAAAATACATCATTAAAATGTTTCCTGTTGCTTACAAGTAAGCGTTCTGGAAGAAAAAATGTGCCTGCATAGAGTATTAAATAAAAGACTGGTCTTACATGAGGGGCAATTATCAAAGCTCTAACTTCTTATTGAAGCAGTGAGACATGGAAGAAATATCTTGAGTCTGAAAGAACACCTGTTGAACTACTGATTTATTAAAAGTTCCCTGAAAAGCACCAGCAGGAGAAATAATGTGTTTCAAATTTGACTGAATTGAAGTGATTAAAGCATATATTCKGTTGAGAAAATCATAATAATGGGAAGAAATAATTTGCATTTCAAAAGAAAAATCAGCTATTAAAAAAGCCAATATATTTTCCAGAAACTGTCTCTGCTTTAGTGTAAGACAGGATTTACATACAAATTTGAAAAACTTGTTGTAATAAAAAAATCAATAAAATGTTGCAGAAGTGTTGTAACCAGAGAAAGATTGTGTGTTTTGTTGTTTCTTTTCCSTTAGAAACCAAAACACAGCAAGTAACGGGGATGAAAGAACACAGTTTTTGTTAGGTGCTGTTACAGTAGCATTTTCTACAACAATGGGGGAGAGGGTGATGATGTTATCATTACTGTTATTATTCAGGTACGTTTAATATGTTTACCAGACTACTTGTATAAACATTTTGTTCAGCTTCAACCTTTAAAATTTTAATAAAAATTTTATTGTTATGCCTTTTTTAAAGATGAGCACTGAGAATAATTGAAGTTCACACATTTTGTCCCTGGCAGATATCAGAATATTATTCCAGCCTTTTTTCTTACATAAATCATTATATTTGTCCTCTTTACCTTCAAATCTTAAGTATAGAATGTGTATTTTAATGAAAAAAACACATTATGAATATTTGCTTTAATTCTAAGATAACCCCAAGGGGTTCAGAAGATAGGGAACTCAGTTGTGTTAAATGCCAAGATATATCACATATTTAAGGAACATTCACTRTTTCACTTTGGCTGCAACTTTTAGATAAGAATCTTAAACAATGGAATGTTATATGCATTCACTGAGTTTTAATCTTAAAACCAATTAGAGCTTCTGTTGTGCTACCTAACACATGAGGTAGTCAGAATGATCGCATAGCACAAAAATGCACTTCAACATATTTTCCCAAAGATGAATTTTTCAGTGAGCCTTCAGAAGRCATGGCCTGGCCTTTCCCTTTTATAAAGGATATTTTCAAGTAGAGGGCCTGTGGGAAGCTCCCTTTGCAAAGCTCATAGTCCTTCCCCTAGAGTAAAATCAGGCCTCTAAAAGGGAGAAGTCTTTGAAAGCTCAAGTGGGTTTGGGTCTGTTTGGACCAATGTTGTAAAAAAAGGTGGAATTGACATGGTTATAGGAAGGCATTAAAGAATTCAGCTTGCCAACATGGGGGGGCACCTCAGTTCTTTCCAGCTTTAATATCATATTCTCTTAACCATCACATTCCTTATGTAAATCTACCTTAATGCTAATTTTTTCYTCATTATTCTATCACACGTGATTTTGCCTGGAAAGCACCATTTGCTGTGGCTCCTCTGCGTAGCTCATCAGTCATTTTAAAAAATGCAACAGAAGAAGCCAAAATTTTTTTTTGCATATTGCGCCAATTTGCTGATTAAAGTCATAATCTTTTTTACCAAAAAATAACTGTTGCCCATTCTATTGAACAGATAAGGCTTAGAGGAGATCAGAACAAAAAATGAAAAGCAATCTGCTGAYTATTTATAGTAAATCATAGGGTTGAATACAGAAAGGCAAAAATGTTTMGGTGATTTTGGATAAAGGAGAACAATTATATTAGGTGTTTTCCACTTGAACATTTCATTAATTAATATAAAATATTTTATATATGTATAAATGCATACATATTTAGTAGCTTCTATTATTTTTATTTGATCATTATTTTCTTCTTTTCTTCTTCTCCTTRCCCTTCAATTACTCATCTGACYRGTCTATACCGCAGTCWATTCTTGATAAAATAATTTTGAGGTAGTAGTTTACAATYCTTTCCTGATGATCATTAAGCAACAAAAGTGTTTTTTGAATCAGCAGAACCCCTTGAGTCACACTTACARCACTCTCAAACAAATGAAGGTCTCRTTATAAAATTACAAATTATCTTRGAAATCATAGATAATGGTATATCTGATTTATACTGGTCTGGATATTTCTTTAATCATTTATATCCTTAAAATCACTGAGGTCTTCCTGAGCTTTAAAGCAGGCTATGCTTTCCATAATGAATGAGAGGGCAATAATGATAACATTTACAGGAATTTGACATCGTTCACAGGAATTATCATTAACATGAGTAAGAAGAAAAATAAGTTATCCTCCCATCCAAGTAATTAAAGATTATTTCTCTGATTTTGTATAATATTCAAGTGAGGGTATTGTTACTTAAAACTAAAGAAATTGTCTGGGTGAGGCTCTCTGGTGTCCAAGAAAGGTAGACTATGAATGAATATCTCTGTTAAGACCAAACCCCAAAATGTTCATAGAATCATAGAATATGCTGAATTGCAAGGATCATCGAGTCCAACTGCTGGCCCTGCAGAGGACATCCCAACAACACCACCATGTGGCTGAGAGCATTGTCTAAATGCTTCTTGAGCTTTGTCAGGCTTGGTRATATGACAATGTCCTTGGGGAGCCTGGTCCAATGCACAACCACCCTCTGGGTGAAGAACCTTTCCCTRATATCCAACCTAAACCTCACCTGATTCAGCTTCAGGCCATTCCCTCAAGTTCTGGCACTGTGAAGAGAYCAGTGTCTGTCYTTCCACTTCTCCTCATGAAGATGTTGAAGAACACCCTGAGTTCTCCCCTCAATCTCCTCCAGGCTGAAGAATAGTTGCAAGAAGCTTTCCCTGCTCTTTTACACAAAATTCCGATGGTAAAATCTATGAAATTTAAGGCAGAGGTATGACATTCAAGTTTCTCCTAAGTTATAATTTTGGTGCAGTCGAATACATCAGATTCATCTGTGCCTGTTTTCATGCCCATAGCAATAATAAGTAAATAATTTCCTGGGAGGTCAAGGCACTCCCCATCGAGGCTCTCACAGGTGAGACAAGGGGCTGATTTGAGACAACAAATGATTGTCAGGTAAGATGAATCACAGTGACCTGACAAGGCCTGGCAGGAGTTCTCCAGGTGAGAATTTTGCACAGTCCAGGAGATTCCACCATTGGGCTGCTGCTGGGCCTAGACCAACCAGGAGTCACTACCTGTACCTTCTGATGGATTTATTGATGCTGGATTGACATTCTGGGAAAAAAAATCTGGCTATGCAAGGGACTTGCTGAGGSAAATACTGCTGTGGGTGAAGAAAAATGTCACGGTTTGATGCTGGCACAATGCCAGTGCCCCCATGAAAATATATGCTYCCTGGTGTCTGCTGTGAGATGTGACMAGGAATAGAGCAAAGCAGGRTCCAGCTTAGGAATAAAGAAGAAAAAYTKTATTAACCTACAACTRTATRTAAAGAGAAACACACACAGAACTCAGAATGAAACCCTTCYGAAAACATTCCTCCTCCCCCCACCAAATTTMCAATACAYCCACCCCKCAGMTCATCAACTTTMAGTCCATCACCACCCTTGAGATAATCAATTCTCASTTCATCAAGGAGAGAGGAGTCCTTCTTGTGCCMCAGGCTTCCCCTGGAAACACAGTTGAGACCTCTTGTGTTTCTGTGTCACACACCGTCTGGAGATCATTGCCATCGTGACMTCTTCCTTCCATGCCCARTGCTCTCACCACTGCACAYGGACCAGAGCTGCTTCTAGGGTTCCCCTTTTAAGGRTGCTTTGCCCAGTTCCAAAAAAAGCACAGTCTCTCACTTTTGGGACGTCTGTCCCCCCCAAATTCACCCCCTGGGGCCSAGGGGTTTCAAGAACAGAGGTCTYCTTCTTCAAATTGAACATAGGCAATTTTTAAAAGTCTAAGCAAACTGTTCTCACAGATGAAGAAATGGTCATGAAAGATAGGGTTTTTTTTCCATGCAGTTAAAGTAAGTAAAAGGTTTCAGATAATAGCAATGATTATGCAGATGTTAGAGGGATTACATGCAACCATACTCAATCTAGGCTATGAAAATATGGCAGAACAGTTTGGGTAATCTCACATCATGTGAGTATTTTTGTGCAGTTGCAGAGACATTCAGTAGAGACTCATGTCAGCATCTGGACAGCAGCTGACAATGCTGCTGGAGACAATCAATTCCCARCATATAACACTTTGCAAAAGATTCCACAATTTATTTATTTTAAATGCTTTAAGTACAAATTAAAGAACACATCTTTCATAAAGCACACTGACATGAAGGCARTAAGTCTCATTCCCGTGGAATCTTGATGGCTGTTCAGAATCATGCTATTTTTATCTCTGCTGCTCAGATCCAGCAGTTCATACTGGTGATATATTAATATTATAAAAGATGTTTTATCTTGTTAAACGTCAGAGAACATTACATAGAACAGAGAGATTTCATTCAAGTCACATTGGAGACAGCATATTTTCCTATCTTCTCTTACAAAAATAATTCTGGGATGTATTTGCTAACTCCTTAAATCTTAAGACCAAATTACAGAAGACTCGAAAGAGAAATGGATTTTCTTCCATTTCCCTTCTGAGAGGTGAATCAAAATTTGTCTTTTGGAAGCTTGCATTTAAAGACTAAGACTCCTCTTTTAATTTTTTTCTTGATTTTGTTTGGTTTTGGCTTACTTTTTTTTTTTTCCTTGAGATCACTTAAACGTCTAACTGRTTAGTTCATTCATTTATAAGGTTTTGACAGCATGTGCCCAGATGTTATAGAAACATGCTATGTTTTTAAATATCTTCTTGATTTATTCCTCAGATAGCAATTTCCTCAAAGAATAAAAAAGCAGTGGCATAGAAACTGAGCTGAGAAACAGTGGATGTAGATGTTCCCATGTATTGGTATCTCATTTGATGAAATACTTGATTGAAAACAGCAGCTTATATATTKTCCTCAATTTTTATTGAAAGAGTAATAGTGGAATAAAAGTCAAATATAYTGAGTAGAAATTATATTTGAATTAGTACAATATTCAGAGTTATGTCTCATTCTTTAAACAAATCTGAGTTTCAGGAAAAAAAATAAWGAAAAAAAGGGAAAAAAAGATGAAAACTCAGAAAGAGAGGATCAAAAACTTTTGGAGAATCCTGAAACCCTAATTCATAATAGAATATAGAAATTTTTAAGAGTATTAGCAAGTTTGGTATCTTAGGTGACACAACAGATGCATAGTATTTAATTCAATAATGTAATTCCTTATTAGGATGTATATGTTATGAAAATATTATGTGTACTTTGACTAGGCAAGATTATTAAAAAATAAAATTCCTTTGTGATGTCAGATTTTGGTAGCCCTSCAGAGAGCATGAGACACAGACATCATTGTAACCAGTGTTTCTCTTCTAGGTTCTGTTTAGTRTTGGTTTAAGATACTGTTTATTTTCTTTATGAAGTTATTTGTAAAAATTCCCATAATTTAAACTAAAACCTASATCAGGGGAAATAAGCATCATCCCTGATTCAGTTAGATTTCTGTGAAAAATCAGACAAGATAATCTTCTGAAGCAGAAACTCTCAGTATTGGGAACTATAAAGCCAAATAGAAACAAAAAAGAAAAAGGTAACATTCTCTTTCTCAAATGTAAAAATGAAAATTTATACCTATCTGTATTTGGACGACACACCTGCTTACTGCTCAAAAAGATAATACAGGTGCTGGCATTTGTGAATTCTTTCCATGAAAACTGAATCTTATAAAAAATCAGRKTTTTTTTCCTTTTTTTGTGGAAAACTGATATATTTACAGCCYTCTGGGTGTGTGAATTGGTTCAACATTCCATTATTTCTCTTGTAAACCATGGTCCTGCTAAGAATTTTGCATTACTAACATGTTCAAAATACTTTTGATTTCAACAGTACTCTACTAAAAATGATTGCTGAAATCTCTTGATGGAGAGGAAAAAAAGTGATCAAATAYATCTGGGCTTAGGCTGAAAGACATTTGGCAGTTCTCAGCACTTCAGTTGCCAAAAGAGTGAATAAAAACATATTTGATATCCCAAGCACAGTTAGTTGTGTCAGAATTTCTGGTAAGAACATGGTACTGTAGAAGTAGGTTTTTTTGTTTTGGTTTGGGTTTGGTTTTGTTTTTTTGATTTTGGTTTTTGGTTTTATTTTTTGGGGTTTTTTTTTGTTTGTTTTGGTTTTGATTTTGGTTTTTTAACAGAGAATAATTCTTAACACAATTTTATTGTCTTAGGATAAAATATATTTATAAAGATAATAATCAGTCTTTTTTTATTTAACTCTCATGAAATATTTTTTTTTTGTGGGCAATTTCAGAATATTCTACCTTCATAACAAACATTAAAAAAGAGGGTATTTATGTGTAAAAGAAGATGCCATGTGTAAGTATGGGTACTTTTCAGAGAAAGTTTTTCTGAGCATGAATACATAAGTTATTCAAAGAATTTTTCTATTCCTCATGAGAGGCAGTCAGAGAAAAACYTTTACAATTTATAAATTGATGACAGAGTTCAGTGGCATTTCAAATTAAGGTTTTCAGAACCGAAGAGAACTGAAGATAGAATCTTCTGCTGGGTGAATAAGAGTTTAGAGTCTTCTGAGGAAACAGCAGCTCAGATTTTGTCCTATCCATTTCCACTTCTGMTGGCCAGAGAATTTAGAGTAAACTTTCCTCTCCAAGGTGAAGACAACAAGAATTTATTCTAATTTGTTGATATTTCATGGTGTGAACTCCTAGTGAGCCCAGCTGCTCSTGTGCTAGACCTGCAGTTGTTTCTGCTGCCCTGTGCTTTTTTGAATTATCCTTCTCTCTCCAGGTTCATCAGGAGCTTTCTTGGCTCATCCCTCCTCCTGTGCCACAGCAGCAGGTGACATTCAGAGACAAAAGCAGCTCTGGATTCCTCTGCTACCACTAACTCTTATGACGAATTTCAGAGTTATGCCAAAATTGCCACCAATTTTTACTATTTCCTTTAAGAACCTTCAACATCACCTCTTAAATAGGTCTGAATATGTGAATGCTGCATCTCCCATTTGAATCTGTGTATCACTGTATTCACAGGATTTTTGCAAAGTTATGTATTAAAACCTGTGGTTTTTCTGAATATTTCTGTGCAGGTCAGTTCTGTCTTTTGTTTTCCTTGAATCTATTCATTCTAACACAATTTATAGAATGAGATAAGTTATAATGCAGTAAAACAAACAGATGATTTATGTACAAGAAACATTTTGTGCAGGGCATGATGATAATATTTTGCTACTTTAAATACATATGAAACTAAAACACAACAAAAAATGATCCTCAAGAAACTTTGACACAAGAATGAGTTTAGCTCAGTAACACAACTAATTTAAATCATGCAACTTTAATGATGTGCCCTTTTGGATTTGCTTWTACTTTTCATGAAGCACATTTTGATCATTTTACTTTGAAAACTGCATCTTTTAAAACTTTTAACTCCATCTCCCAGTAGTTAGCTTTTCTGCTAAAAAAATCTCATTAAATATGTGCCTTTAACTAGGTGCTTGGAAGATCTTAGCATACACAGTTTTGGACTGTAMAAACACTTTTCATATGAAAACAGTCCCATTCATTTGGAATGAGTTTTAACCTAAATAATTGGCATTTGGCAKGGCTGGTGATTCTTCTGAATAAGAACAAAGTTCCCTAATAATAAATAGTTTTGGTGCACGTTCATATTTTTGAATTTCCAACATTTAATTGCTCCTTGGAGGAACAATTTTTATGGAAAGCAAAAATCTTTTTTCAGACACCCATGATAAGTCAGAAATATAAATACCTTGTARCAAACTCCCACAAGACTGCAAAGTTATCAGCCAACAGTGCACAGCTCTCAGATATGAATTAGAGCTCTTGTGCAGAACAAAATAAAAAATACATAATAGTTGTGCACATACACAGATAGATGGACAATGCAAGGCTTGCAGGTTCTGCACCAATCCTCTGCTATATCATTTGTCTCCTGTAGAACTGACTTCCCCAGAGAAGACTGAAAAAAGGAATTTTTTKGGGAACTTATTTTTTATTAATAACACATACATAGTCTCCATTTAATATTGCAGTAGCATATGGGATAAAGAAATATTGAAATAATGTATTGGAGAAGGTTTGAGATAAGCTAATAAGTGTGACATGAAAGACTCAGTGGATTAATAGCAATTTGCCACGAGTGGAAATATGCAGAAACTATATTTTATATAACAAGAATTTCCACTAAAAACACAAATATCCCCCTTCTATTGTATTTTATATAAGAGAACCATACCAGTTTGTCTCTTTTTCAGGCTAGGCTCTTGGTACATACCAATGAAATTTAACACAATACGAATACAAGTAATTATGCTATAAGAATTCTTATTTTATTCCCTCTGAAAATTCAAAGAGAAGAACTGACTATAATAGATTATTATTTATGTACTATTTTATTTTACCACAATCACTTGTAACAATTACTATTGTTAGGTATTAGTCAAGACAGGCTTTGCACGCATGGGTGTGATGAAATAAAGTTAAATTTTGTGGGAAGAATCATACATATATATATATATATAAAGACTACATAGCTGAGTATTGGAAAAGCTTGTACAGGACTTGCAAAACAGATCTCTAAGCATCAGTTTATGTGTTATAAATTGCAATGGAAATCCTATTTGCAAGAAAAGAGATTTTGTAAACTTTATTCATTGTGTCCTGAGAGCTGTGGGCTCATTGACTATTCATAGGTGATTGTATCAATAATGTTATTAGTATTTATAGTTCCCTGAGTCATTCAATGTATTTTCTGGGGAATCATTATATACAAAAGATAAATAATTCTCATTCCTGATCCTCTCGTTCAGATTGTATCCCTGAGGAAATAGAATTGACTTTTATTTGTTTGGAGGACATGGTGAAGTAAATACCTTGCCTATCAGTACTGCAAAGCCCCTTAAATGGTGTAGAAGAATTTCTGATAAGGGACATGTTTGCATCCATTTGAATCCTATTCTCAAACAGAAGAGGATAACAGAGGAGGAAGGTGAAGGAAAGTGAAGGAATCTAAAGCTCTTCTACCAGCTTTCTTAACTATTTCCACTTTTCCCTCTCATCTGGCCCTTGTCCTCTTGCTCCTTTCAGTCCTTCAATACAATTACACATATATAAATACACATCATGGTTTTGGAGTGTTTTCCCCTTAACTATTTTTGCCATTTGTTATTACTGCAATTTGTGAAAACATGTAAGGAATGCTAATAAATCTGAAATCTTATAAGTATTTTGCAGTGYTAATATTATATATTATTAATAATTATTGCTTTGCCTATTATGAACTTCTGGAAAGGGAGTAATTTTATTCAGCAGGGATGGCTTTGCTGAAATGCAAAGGGTCTGAAGCCCAAAAAAACTGATGTTAATGAGGACCTGTGTAACCCTCCAGCCCAGGGACAATGCCTCTTAGAAATTCTAATGTGGTGCCATAAGGGAAAATGTGAAAATGACTGAGCTACAAAGCACTCCCCCAGAAGTATTCCTAGGCCCCTTTCCTCCTAAGCTGGCTGAACACTTATCAGGAACTGCTTACTGTTTCATTTTTTCCACTTAATATCAGATTGCCTTGGTGACAGATGCTGCTTCGTGAGGACTGTCACATTCACATTCTAATTACTCAGGAAATCAGCAGGTTTCTTTTTCCCCACCAAAACRTCTATCTTCCCCCTTCTTCCCAAGGAACTCTGCCAAATCAATCTATGTACAGATATCACAATTTAGCAACAGCTTCCTCAGAGTTTTTGTATCATGTTGTGAAGAGGGCATACTAGAAGCTTTTGATAATGTTTTCTCACTCTAATATATACTTCYAATATAAATGTGGAAAATCTGTATTGTTTTCTGTGCTCCCAACAAATAGTGTGATAATTTAAACTGTTTACATAATAAATATTTTCTTTCCTAGCTTSAGTACCTTAGAAAACTGCTTATAATTGTGTAAGTCATGCTCATATCTTGTACAGATAGAGAAGAAAAATAGCTGTATTTTATTTAAAGATGAATCTGATAAATGYAAATRTTAAAATATATGTATRTTTGTATGTATGTATATATATATGTATAAATACATACTCACCAAGACTTTCTTAGGCCAATACTTCAAAATATATTCAAATAAGGATTTTTATATCCAGTTATAGCAATTCCAACATTTRCATTCCAGATCATTGCAGACTGATGTCAATTAAAATATCCTTAATTTTTTATGTAATAAACTTATCAATACCTATCCTCTTGTCTTCTGGTGCTACACTCACCCTTCTGAATSCCCTCTGGCTCTGATTTTGAACAGTTTTAGCCATCCCAAAGCAAAGAGTTGGGAATCTTTAAGTGAACACCAGCATCCCCAGATCTCTCTGGGATGAGTGTGATGCTGCCAGCTGGATCTATTCCTTCTCAGCCCTGGAGCTCCCTTGGCTTTGTTTTCATAYTTTTCTCATTCATGCCTGCTTTGATTCCAGGAAAGGGGTGAAAGATGCACTGTAAGCCTTAGGGGCTATTTGCAAAACACATAAATAATTTCAATTGAATACACTTCCTCACCCTAAAGTTCTCATAACCTTATAATTTCATGAGGTTTTTTTTTTGTTTTTTGTTTTTCTTTTTTGTATTAGGTTTTCTTATCCTGAATCTCAATAGAAACATAATTTCTAGCAAAGGGGCCAAATTATCTCACTTACTTTTATTTCTTAGAAGAAACTCTCTGTCCTGTGTTGTGTTCYGTGACTATTTATTATTAACCAAAAGGCTGGACAAACTCATTTGGTTCTCAGTTAATGTCTGTATAACAGAAATCCCAGAAGTGTTTTCCAGAAGTCTGCAGAATATCAGCTTCAATTGTGAAACTCTATCAACGGCTGGCAGAAAAGTCTRTGTACTATTCGTGTCATAAAATACATTATTTGGTGACTACAGTAAAAATACCTTCAAATCACTCCAATAATTTAATGAGACATACTGGTTTCACTTGAAATCAAAATAGCTATTGTTTCCTCAACTAGACTTCTAATTTCCAGAATACTCTCCTCTTTTAAGTATTCTGTAGATTCTTCTGCAAAACTATGACATCCTTGCCATTGTGTATAAAAATCAATTGTCCATTGCTCAAAAAGGACATTTTTTCCTAACCCATAATTATATCCATCTAGATGACTCCTTCCCCAAAAGCAATCCTGCTGCTTTTAAAAGAATCTGACCTGCCTGCATAAAAGAAAGGAATACATGAATTTTTTGAGAGATATCCTTTTCCTATTTCCCCCACAACTCTGCCAAGAACCAATCCACACAACCATAGCCTTTCTCTTGTTTCTAATTTCCACAAGATACAGGAGCACTGATAAAGAGGCAGAAATTTTGGAAGGCTTTATGCAGAAGCTAAGTATTTATAAATTATCTTATCACCAATATTTGATCAGAAACATTAAATTTCAACTGACATTTTAGAAACTGGTTAAAAATCACTAATATTCCGGGTCAGAGTGTCATCCTCTAAGTTYTTACAGTTGATATAGCCTTAGCTATGGGATGCCTTGTTAACTCTCCTTTTGGCACCATGATTTGGCAGCTTTATTAAGATTTTAAATATGTAAGTATTTACACATGTAATAAAAACTTTGATCTCTGTCTAGAATGTTAAGTAGAAATGCAAAAAGAACATTACATATAATTTTGGTAGGTAATGTCATAGATTGCAACCTTATCACTTTTGATTTTTCCCTAAACCCGTGTTCCTAAGTAGTACATAAATGTGCACATCTTGAAAAACAAATTTTGGAAGGAGAGTTAAAYATAATCAGTGCAACAGTTTGTATGTTGGACAAAGTAAAATGGTTGTTCTAATTAATTACAACTTTAATTACAACTTTTACTCAAAAACTGTATCCTTAAGAGTATCACCCTGGCAATAATAATGCCGATGGGATAAAACTAATGTTGCAGACAACAGAAATATTGTACTGARTGGTGACTTAATTGAAAATAAAAGAAGTAAACAACAATTCTTTCTCAAGAAAASCTGTACACTTTTCTGCTCATGGGCCAGTGAAATGAATGATATCAAAGAAGGCAATGCTCAATTTGAAACAGCAAGTGAACACATTCTTTTTATTGAAAAAAAGCATATTAAAGAACCATGTGATTTTTATTTCAAAATATCTATAGTATTAGGCATCACCTTAGCTAATGATAACTTGATTAATTCTGACTTTCTTCATACACATTTTGGAGGAAGGCTCTTCAGCTCAATTTATTCAATTTATTGTCATTGTTTGGTTTTTACATCAGCTCTCAGAGTCCCGGCCCACTTGGAAAGAATCTTTATACCTGGTTATCAGTCAATTTCCTCTCGCTTTATTATTTTAATTATTATTGTTATTTTATCCCTTTAGAGCCTGTTGTTTGAAGTATGGTTTCAAAGTTTTGAAAGGAAAATTCTATGGAAAGGTCGCATTTCCATACAGAGACTTTGTTTCTCCTTTAAGCAATAGGCAATGCTAGCTACTAATTGTACATCATTCTAAATGGTCTTTTTCATGGGTGAGACATTCCTAAAAAAGGACTATGTGGCCCGGGTTTATGTTAAATACCAAATACAAAGTAACTTTTAAAACTGTATACTAAGAATATTTCTCCTTCCCACAGCTACCCTTTAATTTTTTCAAAAATTATGTAGATTCTAGTTGTATTGAATTTTCAGGTTTTCACAAGCCTTTAATCTTTTAAAAATCAATTTTAAAGTTGACTTCTGGCTTCCTAATTCATAACTTTTGTCTCTTGTCATTTGATCCCTGAATGATGTAGATATCATTCTTTTCATCTGAATAAATAGCTGAACAGGAAAGTGCAGTATTATTGCTGTTTCATTTTCTCCTTTCTGCAAATTCAGATAGATTTCCTAGGAGGGATGCTCTTTCTCTTCTTTTTGACATTTGTCTATTCTGTTCGCACCTACACGCTTTCTCTATTTTTCTTTTATGCTTCATATTTTTTGATGCTTTTCATTTTCACTTTAATCTCAAGAGGACAGCGCTGTGTTGAGGCACATGCTGTAGCTATAGTACTTGTTAAAGCTTTCATGTAGTATTTCTCAAGCTGAGGTTCACAAAAGCAAGTAAAAGAGGAAATAGAATTGGATGGCAGAAGTCAGCAGCCATTCAGAGCCACCTGAGTCAGCAGCCACTTTAGAGAGGGAAGCAAAGAGCAGAACTTTTGACAGCAAATGGTTACATGAGCAGCCTGCTATTACCTGTTGGCAGCAGTGCAGTTTCACCAGTAAATTGGAGTGAGCATAAACATCTGCATTTAGTGATTACAGTGTATTTCCACTTCAGCTCCTTTAGAAGGAAATRCATAACAGTCCTCCAGAAAATGTGAGCTGCTGCCAGATAAGGATTACATGGTAAGYGAGGATGAGAGAGTCAACATCTTCAAAAACTAGATTTACAAATAACACTGAGATCATCAGATTACGACATAAGAAATTAGAAGAAATGGCCTACAAATCTGTTAGATTGAAGGAGCATCAAGGAMAGAAGTGCATTTACCCAACACATCATGCAGAAAATGTATTTTTTGCAGATGAAGACAGTATTTGCATAGAACTCAGATGAAGACTAGTGGTAGTCTCTTTTGCAAGGACAAGGTGGCAATAAGACAGGTCACCACCCCAGTTCCAGTTTGGCTGGAACTGGGTTTGGAAGAAAGGGTCATGATCCAGTAATGCTACTGACAGTATATATATATATATATATACGTCAAGTAATCTTGACTTATAGTTTAGATCAAGATCAAGTTTTCCTTAGAGCAAACCTTCAGGTAGCCTCTCTTCACTACTCATGACCTGCAGGCCCAGCTGAAGCACCAAAGCAGAGGGATAACAGCTGTCACTAAATTAACCTCACCTGAATTAGACTTKGATGCTTACTTCAGCCTTCAGAAAATTAATCTGGCCATTTTTAACCATTCTTTCCCAAACATTTCTTGCTTTCATGAAAATGTGGGTATGTTGCTTAGGAAAATTCAGGAATCACAGATGCACTGCAAACAGGTAACCAGTGAGCTAACGTGACTTCCTACTCCTGCTGGAATGGATTTCCAGTAGAACTGTTTAATTAAACTGAGGTATCATAATGTGTAAGAAGATGTTTTATATTTAGGAATATTGAATCCCTATAATATGGAAAAAAAAATCACGAGGACAGTAATGGAAGAGACATTCCAGAGAGAAAGTGAAGTTATAAAGACTGCCATCTCTTATGGTTACAAAACCAGGGAGTGGAGCCTTGGAACACCATATTTGCAGTTTGGCTGTTGAAACCAGCACACCATTTACAAGTTTWCTTCCTTCTGTCTGATTCAAACAAAGAAAGAAGTGAATGTTTTAGGCCACAGTCCCTTTAAGATAAACAGACTACAGGAATAAACAAATAAAACTGATCCCTGTTCTCAAAGGAAGAAGAATTCAGGTCAGATACAGCAGAAGGAAAGTAATTAATTTCAATTGTGGTAAACAAAAACAAGTACACAAGTTAAMTACAAACCCAATCTTGTCATATATGCTCACAGATGAGTTTATTTTCCTTTCCCCACTTGGCAATGCAACTTTAAAAGAGAATGCATTGACATTTCTCCCTTTGGAWATATTCCATTATTCTGTTTCCCCAGCTTATATTCTAATTAACCCACTGGGAGGATAATGTTCTAATTAAGTAGCCTATATGTAGGCCTGTTTTATTCCTTTATGGACATACAAAATCCCTAAGCAAATTTTCTAGCTTTTGACAACCCTTTCATGCAGAAATCATTCCTAATATCCAATCTAAACCTCCCCAGTGCAACTTGATGCTGTGTCCTCTTGTTATGTTTGTTACATGGAAGAAGCAACCAATAACCACAATAACSAAGGGTCATCTGTAACCATTACCTCAGTTCAGATTATATGTTGTAAGGTGTGAATGATTATGAAATTTACTTAATATTTTGTGTGATGGAAGAATAATTCCCATTCCAATTACTTTCATTTCCTCATGGATAGCTTATTACATTGGTTTTCAGTTGTGTTTTGTTGCTTTTCCTACTGAGATTCTTRTGGTTTTAATGATACCTCCATGTATCTCATAAAATGGATTCTAAAATCCAAGAAATTACACCACAACTAAATTATTCCATTAACATTTCTGCTTGATCCTACAAATAAAGGCAGTGGAGGTATTTTTTTCCACATTAAGAGCCATAACTTATATCCAGAAATGTATACTATGTTCAGAATGTCAGAATACAGGAACAAGTGGACGCTCATGATCTCTGCTCTGCTGCCTGGTCAGCCTTGATCAATAGGCTGTAGCTGTGTTTCAGAGAATCATAGGATGGCTTGGGTTGAGAGAGGCCTTGAAGATCACCCAGTTCCAAGCCCCCTGACATGGACTTTTCACTAGACCAGCTTGCTCAGGGCCCATCCAACCTGGCCTTGAACACTTTCAGGGATGGGGCATCCTCATCTTCTCTGGGCAACCTGTGTCAGTGCCTCACCCCTCTGAGTGTTTGACATTAAAAAGCTCTTAATAGGAATACAGGCTATGGTTTACAGTTTTTCTACTAATATTTTACTAAAATCTTGGGTTTTTCCTTATCCTGTGGAACTCAGTTCTAAGTATCACATAGTTGAAAGTCAAGACAGGACTGAAATTAATTCATGTAAGTGCTTTAWTAAAAATTTAAAACAAAATGTGAAATTCTGGGCCCTGTAAAAACATCCATATTGTCTTCACCAAACAGAGCCAGAAWTTCACTCCAGGTGTAAAAGATTTAAATATATTATATATGGGGCTATTTTTTTTTTCCCATGGAATTTTGATGCCAGAGCCAGTCACTGAATTTTTCTTTGTTTTTCTMTTGCTTTTACTAGAAAACCACCACAAAACATTCCTGTGTTTTTYCTTTTTTGTGGTTAATAAAGGAATATCAGTCAAACAAAAGCCATGACAGAATTATGTCAAAATAAATCCCAAAACTGAGTGGAATTTAGCAAGATTGCTAAATGCATTTCCAGATCAGAGGCCACTGGAAAACATCAGTACTGATCAAGGAATTTCTAAACATGGAAATTGAATCACAATGCTTCTACTGGAAACACTACCAAAGACTTACAATTACAATGCCTTGTTCTGAACTTCTGCTTATTCACAACTACAGCACAGAAAACCACTGATTTTGGAAACAGAAATCCAAATTATTTTATGATTTATGCTTTTGACCCACATCTTCTCTGATGATAGAACATCTCAAAGGAAAACTTTTCTGGATTCCTGGACAAGGATTTTATTGCTTGAACCATGCAGAGATAACATTACTTAAAGTAATTTATAGTTGTAAGTCAACCTACTCAAGAGACATTTTTTAGACTCATACTATAAAACTTGGA
Organism: Sporophila hypoxantha; assembly: GCA_002167245.1. Taxonomy (NCBI): domain Eukaryota; kingdom Metazoa; phylum Chordata; class Aves; order Passeriformes; family Thraupidae; genus Sporophila; species Sporophila hypoxantha. The sequence goes on from NDFG01000537.1 coordinate 2,718,077, forward strand.
TTGATTCTACTTATTTCATTTTGCATTACAGTGACTAACTTTGATTAGAAAAGTTACACATGCAATAGAAAGGACCAGACAAATTTTGATTGTCAATCRAAATTGTGAGCTGGATCTACCTTTATTTACTTTTACAAGACTGGAAGATGGGAGTTTCCTCTCACTGTGTTTCCCTTAGTTTTGCTACATACTAGCAGGACGTCACTATAACTGCAGCACCATCATGAAACATAAGAAGGATGAACTGTGCTCTCAGTAAAGTTATAAATTATGGAARTTTAAAAGAAAATTGCATTTCACATACTGAAAATGAGAGTTCAAGGTAGAAAATCTGCCTTCTCTGCTTTTGTGYTTCTAGTTATTTCAGTTTTCCTTACATCTAGCTTATTCCAAGCTCACTGAAGATTTTAAGAGTTTTGCTTATGTGAATACCTAAGACTCCTKTGGTGTGTTATATGAGATTTTGCACTGCTTGGAAAACTCTTCTAAAAGCCTATGAAAATATAAATCAATAATTCAAAACCACCTCGAAATTTACTCCCTAAAATCTAAAATGAATTGAAAAGAAGTCTGATATTAACTACTTCAGGTTCATTAGGTTAATCCATGTGGAACTTCTGTAAACTCATGCTATTTTCTCCTGTGGAGCTTTTACAATTTTATAAATCAATGTTGAGGTATGCTGTTACCCACCTGACAGAGCATTTTTGAACCTCTTGCAATCTMTTCCACCAACGAGTATCAATGGGGTCTTAAAGCTGCTGGTTATAAGTCTTCTGAGAATACACACAATGGCAAACAGTTTGGAATTTTCATTAAATGTTTGCTGAAAGTCAGTGCAGGTTTATTTGCAAGACTTTTCTAAAAGAAATTAGTTAAATTTATGAGTCTTTGTCTCTCACAAGTATGTATAAGCATTTAGCCATAGGGCAAACCATGGACTCTGCAATTCAGCTCCATCCAGCTATGCCAACAGTTTCCAGGAGAAAACTTGTGTTAAAAGAACAGAATCAGGTTGCAGTGCAGAGCTCATGCTTTACAGTGCTCAGTTTTGTAAAAATTTCTCAGTGGAATATAACTCTTAGCATTGTAGTTTCTTTTTTCTGGCTTGCTGGATCCTTTCTCATCTGAGTTCAAGATTTAACATAGAACTCAAAAGAAAAAGAACAGAAGTAAAAGATAATCTGCACTGTGTCCCACTGCAATTTGTTGCAGCTGTTCTGCTACATTTGCATAATATCTTTTTTTATCATGGAAATTTTCGTAAATACCTATTTCTTGTTCACTGTAGAAAATTACAAATGTGCAGAAGTACAATATGCATTTGGAATAACTGAATCTGACCCCTGTTAACTACTTACAGGAAAAGAATTTCATTTTGACTACCAGGGTTAATTTATTTTTCCCATAACTTAACATATAGCTATTTTATCTCATGCTTTACAAAGAAAAAAATATATTGTCAGAGTTCTATTTTTATTTGTAAGTTTAARCATTAATACTTTGTTTTTATTTTTACATTAATAATTTTTTAATTTATATTCCTAAGAAGTTATCTCTGAATCAGAATCTTGTACATATCAAATAATGTTGAAGACACACCATTTTCACTATTAACCTGTTGTTATTATTCTCCTATGACCCCATTTTTACTCAGACAATTTGAGGTACAACATCAGAATGGAAAACTGTCTTTATGTACGTCTTAAGAGAACCTTTTCTGAAACCAGAAAAACTGTTTTTCCCAATAAGACTGTCTTTGCCATAGATTAATAATATTTAAATATGAAAAGCAAGGGTAGTTAACACAACGCATCGCATTTATTTTTAATATTACATTATAACTAAACACAATGGATAACAGTCAGTTGTATTTCATAATTTTTCTGCTACAACTACTTAAAGACATTACATTTTAACATATGATCTTATTGTTCTTGTCAAATAACGTAAAAATATTTATTTCTTATGTTTTGATTTGAAACCTTGGAAATTTTTAGTACTTTTATTTCAGTAACATAAGGGAAATAGCACRGAAACTTATTATTTCTGTGACCCAACAACTGTCCAGTTCTGACTATAAACCGTCCCTATTTGTTACAATGCTTCTTTCATCCAGACTAAAAATACTTTAACACTCTTAGTTCATTTTACATCAAAGTTTTTAAGTCTGTAGTCAAGCCAGTAGCCAATATTATGTCTCTAGAATATACTGAATATATTAACACAAATGTATTTAAATCATRGAATCAWAGAATGACKTGGAYTGAAAAGGACCATAAAGGTCACCTCCTTCCAACTCCCCTGCCATGTCTGGGACACCTTCCACYAGACCAGGTTGCTCAGAGCCCCATCCAGCCTGGCCTTGAACCCTTCCAGGGATGGGACATCATATCTGTTGCCTTGAAACATCTTTGCAAAGCAACTATGTGCATTTTTTATRTTATCTCCCATTATTAGAACTTTCCCCTTTTCAGTAGGAAAGCTAGAATTGCATCAGTTCTAGTCTTGTCACCTTTGCATAGAGGTAAACTGATTTCCTTAGCTTGTTTATACTAAAAAAAAAAAGGCTTAAATAATAAAAAATATTAATATGGGCTAAAATGGAGTGGCTATACAATTTTTAAAAAGCTATATATTAAATTGCAGTTCTTGAGGGATAACTTAAGGTAATTTGATTAAGTTAATGGAGCCTGTGAGAAATTAACTAGAGAATTTCAAGTCAGAGAATGAATGTTTTACCAATATTCTGAATAAAGGAACCTTTCTGATTGGCATCATTAATATKTGGCAGTTACACAATGCCTATTGGACTTGCATTTCTTCAGAGAAGGAACTGTCTTATTCAAGGTCTAAGTAAAGGTACTTGTATATSTGTGAGAAGACTAGAATCACACACAAGAGCACATTCTCTTTAATGATGGTTTGTTAAAATTGGGTTTCCTATTACGAATATCACAATCAAATTATTCTGAATCTCAYACGTACTTGATTCTGAAGGGGGAATATGAATCTTTCAAACATTATTTTAATGTCACTCTTAATAATGGCGTTATAAAAGACTACAAGTTTTAAAATGAGGATGGAACTCATGAAAAAATRTATCATAAATGCTCAGTGAGGAGGGCACAACAAACGAGTTTCTGTTTTCAGGCATAAACCATATAATTTAGTCAAGGTGTTTGTATAGAATGCCCAGAATCTCTAAAACTTTGCAGGTGATTTTCTCTGATACCTCTATGTTTCACCTCATATATTTGATTACAGATTTAATAGTCTAAGTTTTGCTAGTGAGCTAGGAAATATACAGAACCTCYATTTGAAAGAGTATTTATTATCTAGAACTGAATGCATGTTGGAAATTTTGTAAACAGACTACACTATCTAACAAGAATACCAATGTAAAGTTTTCTTCTCAAGATTATTGTTTCTTTTCCACTAATATTATATGTGAATGCAAAATCATTAATGTGGTATTGAACATGGCCATGAAAGCAGATTTAGAAGTACATTAAACAGAGTTTGATTTCTCCATGCTCTCTTATACCAAAATAAACAGAGGRCTTGGTTAACTTTCYTCATAATAKTCTTAAGCTTATTTTTTGCATCCACAAGATGGAATCATCAAGGTTGGAAAAGACATCCAGGAGCACCAAGTACCTTTGATTGAACACCACCTTTTCAACCAGATCAGAGCATTGAGTGCCACTTCCATGTTGTTTATTAAAAACYTCCAGGGATGGTGACTCCAGCACCTCCCTGGGCAGCCCYTTCCAATGTTTGACAGCCCTTTCCATTCCTCCTGATGTGCAGGCTGAACCTCCCTTGGCACAGCTTGAGGCTATGTCCTCTTGTCCTGTCAAAAACATAAGCTTACATTTTAGATTATCATTCCAGGGTTATTATTAGAGAGTTTGGAGAGGAATAAAAATAGCAGACCTGAATTTATATAGGGGATAATAATACAAAATGCGCATTTAAAAAGGCATGGTTTTGGAATTAAAAAATGCCCAGCAACTAAACAAGAGAAATTAAACTGAAGGAAATGTGACTCACTCATGCAGTGTCTTATTTGTCAAGTACCTGATCTCACACTTCCTTACTTTACAATCATATCTTGCCAAATTTAGTGCAGTATACAGGGAGCACTGAGGTAAAAATGTGTTGTAGTGCACAGAGACAGGGGCATATTGCATCTGGAAATAAGGCAGACAAGAGGCCAGAGTACATAGGTGTTAGTTCTTTATATATACATACAGGTATGTGCATAGATATATAGGTACACATACCTTTCTTTTTGGCTTATAATGTAGGCCTCAGCTCAGTCTATTTTCAATACAGATAAATCTGAGACAGAAGAGGCACAGAGAATGCTAAAGGGAATGCAAAAATCTGTTTGTGGGAAATGACTGAAAATGCTTGATTTGCTTATCTCTGCAATCTCGCAAAATAAATGTTTTTTTCTCTATAAATATATGGGWGAAGAGTTGAAAATAGAAAAAAGGAAAATTGTTCTGGGATTGACAGGTGTTTTAGGTACAAAAGCAAATCAGTGTAAAATCGTGCTCCRTAAAGGATTCAAAATTGTTGCCCTTTATGATTCTATCTTGTGGGACAGTGCTCGATAAATTAAGTATTCTGTCCAACCTTATGGGTTCCAGGCTTTTATTCAAACCCACAAAATATAGGAATAAATTTTCCTAAGTTTTTTGCTTCTCTTGCTGTTTTCATACCTATTGTCTTCTCCTTTAAACAATAATTTGCCCCAGTTCTTTCTCATTTTGAGCCATATCTCCTTTGCCTTTGGTTTTGGTCTCTTCTCCACTCTGCATGTATCAAATGCTCATGTAAGGTTCTGGTCCTTCTATATATCCATCCATCCATCCATCCATCCATCCATCCATCCATCCATCCATCCATCCATCCATCCATCCATCCATCCATCCACCAGGGCTTCCTATTGATCCCCCAATACCCCTCTCTTCCCTCCCACCCATTTCCTCTCTTGTTTCCTTGCATTACCTGGCTTGTGTCACTGCTCTCTTCMCATTCCCACTGTTCAACTTTCAGCTTTCTGTATTGCCAAGTTTCTGTTTAGTCCTTCTGTTCCCTAATTCTTTTACAACTGGTCACCAGACATGGGTGAAGGATCGTTGCTGGGAGCACAAAGACAATGGCTTTCTGCTCTTCCCTGTGTCAGATGTCATAACCAGTGGGAAGAACAAATCTCATCCACCCTTTTCAGCTCTGAAGAGCTCAGTCCTGAAGAATTCTCCTGATGATTTAGCTGCAAAACTTCAAAAGATGACAAACTCTTATGCAGGTCCCTTTCTTTCTTTCTCTCTTTCTGATTTTTTTTTTTTTTTTTTTTGATGCTTAGACTTAGGTAGCATTAATGCAGAGTTTCACTGGTATGAATAAAATGGTATCCTTAATGTAAAATTACCCTTGGACCAGACACCCAAACTGGAAATCATGTTGGAGCAATCTGTCAAATGAGTTGTTCTTCGTGTAGAAAACAATATCACCAAGGAACAGAAAGTTTCAGGTAATCTGAAGCACAAGMACTGTCACCAGCAATTTATAAACCCGCAGCAGAAATTATAACAGTGATATCCCATATAGCATGTTTAAAGTGATGAATACATTTCAAATGTTTCTTAAAACTATGAAGCTACATGAAATGTCAGCAGTGCTCATTTTGATTTTCTTTTTATTTTTCTTAGAGGATGTCACTAAAACCCTCTCAGTCTAAACATTTACTGTTTAGACTGAGAGTTCCCTTTCAGAACCTGTAGGAGGGAAAAATATGTTGAACTATATCCAACATTACCAAAAGTCAGTGTCTGGAAGGAACACAGTCTTTGTGAACATTAAAGATACATATTCTATGGTTCTAAAATGTGAGTCACATTATTATATAATGGCACTTCAATTGATCAATTTTTATAGTTAAGGAATATATTAGTTTACACAGTATTTTAATGAAAGGAAATAAGTTAAATCAACAATCAATATATTTTGAAGCAATGCTAAGGTAAATTGTACATAGATTTTCTCCAATAATGGGACAAAATCATGCATATACTGTTACAGTATGAGCTGTAAGAAAATAACAGTTCTTTAWGTTAGAGATACTTAAACCATTCTARCAGACACAAATCCCYRCCTTAAAATAAAAATTCTAGTCTTGATCTCATCAGGAAGATACAAAACACATTGATTATGTAGAAACCTATAGGAAGTAAGAATAATTAGACTGATTTGCATACCTAAATTAACATAATTGTTTTTAAATACCAATGGTTTAAAACCCCAAGTGAGTTTTGGACTGTAATTGTAATGAATGTGATTTACACGAAAAGGCAATAGTTCAACTTCACCAGTGATCCATCTTACTAAGGATATAATTTTAATTTTGCAATTACTSTTTAACAGATATGCTGCATAACTGTCATTGTACATCTCTAGTTCTCTGAGGACTAAAGAGATATTTTTTAATTGGAAAGACTTTCTAAATTTTTTGCTTGCCTTAAATCTATCTACCTGAAATGCAACATTCAGTTTATGTTTGTAAGGAGTGTATTTGAATGTGTGCTCAAATGGTTGGGAGATTTTGTCAAGAAGGGTTTGGAATCTGGGTGATGAGATTGGTTGGCGTTACCTCACCTTACTTCAATCCTATGGAACTGACCAAGCTTCCCTCARCTTCCTGGGCAGTGAGGACAGAGAGAGAGGGCTGGAGATTTGAAGTCTTCTGGGAGAAAAAAATATTCTGAAGTTCTGTATTAAAACTCCTTTGCAAAGAAACTCAGAGGTCAATTCTGTACTTGCTGAAGTAGATGGGAATTTCGACATAGGCTTTAGTAATATAGAAATTTGGCTTCAGTGGTACAGAAAAATTCCCCAGTTCTTAATTATTTATATCAAAATAAAGCAGTTAGAGAAAGATTAAATATTGCTGGAACCTTTTCTTAAAGCTAATCCTTCATGTTTTGAAAAGTGCCTTGATTTCTTAGTTATGATCTTCCTGATAATAGGAATTRTAAGAAAACTGCAATATTCTTCAAAGTTATGACTGCAAAAAAAGAGCCTATGCCTGTTTTTTCAAGGTCCTGTGACAAATGTATCKAATGTTTCTGTAAAATTTCTGGGGAAAATAAAAAGATCATTTAAAGGATAAACAAAATGAGTTAGTTGCTATTTTGCTTTCCCTAACCACAGTGGTAGTTTTGAAACAAAGAAGAAAAAAAAGCAATTCACTGCACCTAAATGATAAACCCCTAATAGAATGATGTAATATAAATCTTAAACAAATTCTCATACACTTAAATTTCTGTAAYATGATAGAATAGCAGATAAATTACAAGACTGTAATATACTTGCTTCAGTTCTAAACCCTACTTTAAGCCAAGTAAGCATCTTTGAGTTTAGTTATCTGCATATTTCAAACACATACTTAATTTGAAAGATGTTACAATTGAGCAGAACAATGAACTGCTAATTATGGCTTTTTTTTTTCTTTTTTTTTTCCCTTTTGTCTTTTGTTCAATCATCTATGCTCTTTCTATGGACTGCAGTAGATTGTATCAAATTGTATCCTGCTAGTGAYAACAGACAAATCATTTTAATTCCTTTCTTTGGCTAACAGCCCCTTGATTCGTACACATCTGCTATATTTTATTCTCTATTTCTTCTTTATCCAGAAGACTTTTCTTATTCGATAGCTGGAGAGATTTCTCTATCCAGTTTGTTCTGAGTTTCAATTTCATGTCATGTCTTTCTCAGAGTAAATGTTGTGGATGACAGCTGAGCAAAACTTTATGGATTCTTTAAATGCATCTTATTTTCCTTCTATTTTTTGCCATATTCCATTCTTTTTCATTTCAAAAAGAATTTTGTGGATTTTTGGTCAACGTCCAACTGCAGCAGCCAGTGCAAAGGAAAGGATTTTCATTGTTGACACTGATATTTATCACTTTTGTAACAAAAGAAAATGAGAATTWTTCAGACAGGTCTTATATTCTTAGTAAACACAAATTTCTAAATGAAATCAGGAAATGCTCAACTGACTAATGCTTTCACATCCCAATATCTTAATTGAAGAATAAATGCAAAGTTCAATGAAAAAAATTARGTTTTCAGGCTAACTTCAACAGATAYGGATAATTTTCTATAACAAWGAACCCATGTAGCAGAACRAATTGTGACATAAAGGAAAAATGTRCAYGAGACCTATTTTWTTGCATACTGTCAACTGRAAGCCCCTTGAGTTAATTTCACAAGAATTTTTCTTTTAAAATCCTGMTCACAATAATCTGATAAATTATAGAAGCATTCACAACCTGGACTCCCAAAAAAATGTATTTTTVAAAAGAATAATCTGTTAGCTGTATTTTGAAAAAGTGTATATGATGCTAAGATTTTTTTCCTCAARCATTGAAAGATTTATCTTTAACTAATTTTATGAAAAAGAAAATGAAACTTGGGCTCATGATGTTTTAGATTGCCAATATATTTTTCTAAATTTGGCAGGTGAAAATGAGTAAGACACAGATTTTTGCTGGGGAGAAGAAATAATCAAGTCGGTGATTGAAATGTAGTGGTGATCTTGTTTAGTATTTGCATCATAAAGAAGGTAAAACACAGCAAATAGYTTCAAGTCCTCTTTAGATTATCATAGCATGTTCTCCTAAATCTTTAACTTGAAAGAATGGATGTGATTGTTTGTTCTGTTGTGAACAAACAATCACATCCATTACAACACAAAAAGTGCCATCATTACAAGATAAAAAGATGCTGCATTGATGCTGTTGAATCCTTTTCCTTCTAACATTTGATTTGAAAAAGGAATTTGAAAGTAGAGGAGTAAAAGCCGACACCCCTCATTGGCACGAAGAAAAATGACTGTCCCCACCAGCAGGCAGAGAGAGAGGGGTGCAAGGCAGTGAAGTCTCAAGGTTACTTTCTCTCCAGAGTCTTAATTTACAAGGCAGACATGCACAGCTTCTCCAGACCACCAGGTAGGAAAAACAGCTTGATGTTTTAATGAAAGTGCAACAGTGGGTCTCTAACTGTCAAAGTCACTGTCAGCAAGATAAATGCTCGCAGAAATATTGCTAATGTGATGAAAGTGCAAAATCCATCAATATACAGTCCGCACTAGCATTACCTGTGACAGTTTTCCCACTGGAACTCCAAAGTGATATAAATTTTAACATAGTGTTCATAAGCCAGAAAGTATTCAGTGATGGAAATCATATTCAGTCACTGGAAATCAGAGCTCTATAATACAAGTGGCCAACTCTCAGCATTCTGTGCAATATATCCCCACCTTTTGCTTATAAATCTGAACAAGCAGCAAGCAAGGGAAAAGAATTCCAAGAAAGTTGGAAAATTTTCTCTACTTTTGGGCCAGATGTTGAAGTATTTCCAGTGGAGCATCATTGGTTTGCAACATCTAAGTAGCAGAGTCATTAAGAGGGAATTTATATATTAGATATTATATAATTTATATAATTTCCTTATCTATTATGAAAAATGGTTATGGGAACATGGGGAAGGTAGATTTTGGGTTTTTTTCCTTTAACTTATTTTTCAGCATATATCTTTGCTAATTTGTTATATATCCTACTTCTCAAATACAGTAGTCTAAGGACAAATTAATTATGTGAAAGGCCAATTCTTCTCTACTTGTTTTGAAAAAAATAATTTATATATGTACACACACATATATATACATATATATTTATTATTCTTGGTTGACAGAAAAATTATGAAATAATAATATTTATAATACATAAAACCTATATATAATACATAATCCATAAACTGAAATATATGTAATAMATAAATTGAAATTTCTAATATCAAAAACTCTTTGACATTTGTATGTAGCCTAGGAGTTCAGAACAGAGGTATACCAGCATAATAGGAATGACTTCAATTTGGTTTTAAAATATTATAGCTATGATTTGGGGCTGATTTTAGGGCAGAAAAAATATCAGAATACAGAAAATTGGAAGCAAACGAATAAATATATATCTGACTTTTAAAGAAGAAATTTCTGATTACTTTATTTCTTTTCCGTTTGTTTTTTCCCCTGCTTGAAGATAAGATTAAAATTTTGCTCAGTTCAATTTCTTGACATTATATAGAATATTTCTCTAAGAGCAATATAAATAAATGGTAGAAATCTGTAGTCTTCTCAGAATTTTCATTTTGCCTCCCCTACATTTTCCAGAACCCCTGTCTTTTGCTCATGCAGACAGACAACTTCAAATGACAAAACTGTCATAATGCTTGATTTCACTTGGAAGAAAAGCTCCTTTCTTCTGAAATGTAACTTTATCACTCTCCTCCTGGGCTATGCCTTTGCAGTGTGCTGTTACGCTTTTTCCAACTGTTRCAAAATATAGTGCAACTTAACACTCCTTCCTTCCAATTAGCATCTCAGAAAAGTCTGTTTAATAACAAATTTTAGTGTTTTGTTATAAAAACAGATTAATTTGTAACTATCTATAAAGATATTAAACAGTAACTTAATGATGAAATTAAAGAAGTGCCCCCATCTTGACCTCAAATGATTTATAAAACCAGCCCAAACATGCTCTGTGGCACAGATTGCATCTATAGATATGTTTAAAATCATTGGAAATACTCCAACTGTGCAGAAGAAGTTAATCCTCATATTTCAAAATAAATGTAAGATGATTTAAGCAATATTTAAGCTAGTTAGCATGACACRAATTCTGGACAAAGTTGATAAGAAATATAATTGGTAAAGTATTAAAAGACTGTAACTTAATTAATGGTAATGAAAGTAGCTTTATGGAAATTATATATTTAAGACAAAACTCATACATTATTTTAGGAGATTATAACTTGATTACCATGGAAACCTAGTAAACTGAAGGCTTCTCAAAGACAATCTGCTCAATGCTGCATGGTGTGATGGGAAGTTAAGACTCTACAAAACCAAAGTGTTTTGTGTTGAGAGGTGGTCAAATAATCACAGATAGAGAGGTGACAGAACAACACCCTCACTAGTGAAATTGATATTGTTTTGTGCCATTTCCATTCAAAATTACAATTGTCTCCTTTATTACAATGGGATAGGTGAAATGGTTTGGCACCCACCATTTTCACTCTGATTAGCTGAACACCAGGGTTAACTTTGATCCCTGGGCTCCCACTCGTGCCATTTAAAGTTGAAAACACTTTGGTCTGGCACAGATATTTCATTGGATGAGATCCAAATGACTACAAGGTAGGACAAAATTCATTCAAACCCCATATTTCCAGCTAGACAAGCAATTATATGATGTAGCAACTCAGCTGTGGCCATCATACTGTTTCAGTCTGCTCTAAAAGCTTTCAAATCAGCTATTTCATGCAAGGATTGCTGGTGAGCATTATATTGTTTTACCTACCTATCACAGAATATAAAAACGACCAATATGGAGTACCATATGTGTGAAACATGATGGAGTCTTAAAAGCTGTGTCTTTTTCTATCTTTTCTTGCCTTCTTAAGAAAAGAAAAAAAAAGGGGKTTTTTTGTTTTTGTTTTAGATTTTCGTTAATCCCGTTTTGTTGCTACCTCTTAATTTATCACACTTTAGAAAGTCAAAAGAAAAAGAAAAAACGTGKTTTTATGTGCTGGTTTTGGCTGAGATACAGTTAGTTTCCATCATAGTAGCTAGTTTGGGACTGCCTTTTGGATTTGTGCTGAAAGCAGTGCTGATAACCAGAGGATGTTTTTGTTATAACTTGCAGAGAGCCATCACCTTTTCTGACCCTCATCCCACCCCAGCAGTGAGTAGGCTGGGAGTGCAAAGGGAACTGGGAAGGGACACACCAGGGACAGCTGAGCCCAACTGACAATGGTTACCAAGTGATGTGCTAGCTAATGAACCCTTTATAAAGATAGCCTGATTTTTTTCTTTTGGTTAAGAAGCAGTATTTTCCTTAAAAAAAAAAAAAATTCAGATTATTTATCTGCCTGTGTTTTTATCCTGTAACACAGACCCAGAAGCCCTTGTATTTAAGCAAAATTGTCAAATTCTCACTCTGAAGATTTAAACTAGAAAATTATCTTCTGATGAATTATAATATTAAATTCACCTATGTTTTGTTGCAATACATTGGTATTTTATAAAAATTTTGGATTGAAGCAGTATATTAAGTCTCCATCATCTGTCATTTCTACATGAAAGTGTTCATCATAGATCAGAAATTCTTGTTGGTTTCAGTGCATAAATACACACCCTGGTAGCTTACACACTACTGCATTGCTGCTACTCCAGGACTTAATGTCCCAAAATATCAGATTTAAGTTTCTCCTTTGATCCTGCAGGGTATTAATGGTGCTTCTTTCTCTTGGCACAATTTCCCTCTGTGCATCAGATGGGAGAGACCAAATARACAAACACACATGTGTGTGTTTGTACACATATTCTGCATGTATTTATTTTTTTGGCCAAAGACACTAAATAAAATGTCAAATAGATCAGGGAAGCTTCTGGGGAAAGTACTAATAATCTCCATCTTTTATTAGAGCTCTTTAGTAAACTTGCTGGCACTTTTTGCTGGCATCTTCTCCAACTTCTTACTAATTYCTGTTTTCTCCTGTTTGTCTAATAATATACTATGTAACATAGTATTACATGAATCATTGACATTTAGATTGGTTCTATAAACAAAATTTTATATTTCTAGAAAAAGAGGGCAATTAAAAATCCATTTGTAACACTCTGGAATAGTATCATTTCTAAAATTTTGTTGTACTTTTTTGTATTTTTATGTATTTTCCTTTACTTTCCCTGGTCTTGTTTTCYTGTCTGTAATTGTTCAAAATCTCACACACATGTAAAGCAAAGTTAATGTGACTTTAATTTCTTTGGCATCTTCAGTTCTATGCTCTTTTCTTTCCCCCACCTCCCCATTCCCAAAAACAAACAAACAAACAAACAAACAAACAAACAAACAAAAACCCAAACCAAAACAAAACAAAACAAAAAAAAACCAATTAACTTTTCAGTATTACGTCTAGCTTTCCAGCTTCTCCTTTTGCTGCCTTCTGTTTGCTCAGAATGCCAAAATCGAGTTATCTGAGTCTTGTTTCCAATTCAAAGGTGTTAACTCCAGGCAGTCATTTCGTATCTGTGCCAAGGCTTGTTATCTTTAATACTTTCCAACCCTATATGTAGAAGGTCTGTAAGAAATTTTTTACAATTTTTATATGAAAATAAATTATTTGAAGATTTTGCTTGCATTAATTTTAACATATATATATATATACACATATATATATATATATATGTATATATATATATATATTTCTATGAGAGATTTTTAAACTAAGTCACAGACCTGGAACATGATCATCACCATTTCTGGTATTTTTTATTAAAGAATGAAGAAAAAGGCACATTATCTATGGTGTCCCAAGTAACAGAAATTAATATTTAAAGACATTTTCTTTGTAAGTTAACTTGCCATACTGCATATGCAAAATGAAKTTACAAGAGCATGTAGTGACAGGGCAAGGGGGAATGACTTCAAACTKACACAGACAAGGCTTACATCAGATATTAGGAAAAAAAATTCTTCCCTGTGAGGGTGGTGAAGCACTGGCACAGGTTGCCCAGAGAAGCTGTGGGTGCCCCATCCCTGGAAGTGTTCAGGGCCAGGCTGGATGGGGCTTRGAGCAACCTGGAATAGGGGAAGTTGTCATTGCCCACTGCAGGGAGTTGAAACAACAAAATCTTTGAGGTTCCTTCCAGCCCAGGTCATTCTATCATTCTATGATCTAGCACACTATTCATAAGAAGYCATTCTGCTGTGGGTTCATCTGAARATATTTAACCAATATATTTAGCCACCAAATATTATTTTAAATTAAATTAATTTTTAAGAAGCTGCTTGGTGTTAATACGTGCAAAAAGCTCATATGCCATTCTGAAAGAGAACGTAGCTGCACAATGCCAAAGCTGGCACAGTGTGCTGTTTGCCACCTGAATTCCAAATCCAGCTATGGATTAGCAGGAATGACTAAACTAGTATGTATAAATCTAAATTTATGAATGGCTAATTAYGAGTTAGGCTTACATCTGCAATGAATAGCACAAAGTCTATGTACCGATCAAGTCCTATTCAGTAACTTAACTACAGTCTTCTAAAAAAAGACACRTTTGAAGGTCTTGTTGGGTTTTTTTGTTTTGTTTTGTTTCTTTGTGGCAGATGTTCTTGTAATTTCAATCATGCCAGAACTATTTCCTTTTATCACTTGCAAAATTGCACTGAAGTCATGAACACAATGACTACAACTCCCTGTCAAGTACGGTTTATGTTCAGCCTCTCTATTTTTCCACAGCTCATCATTTATCRCTCCTCTAATTTTGGTAAGTGTTCTGTCTTACTGTTCAAAGTCTCTGGCCCTTACCAAAAATATGCTTTTGTCCTTATAACYACCAGCTCAATTAACACAAAGTGGGAGGAAGCCCAGCACTGGTGGAAGGCTGAGGTGACCACTAAATACCAGCAAACTTTTCTGAACTTTTAAATGTTTTGTTTCATTGTATATATATATATTTTTTTTTTGTTCTAACATTTGAGAAGATTGCTAATAGAAGTGATTTTAATCCAGGCTGAAAGTTGTCATGAAACTGGTTTATGCCAGAAGCCTGTTCTGTTTAACCTGCCATGTACAGATGTTTCAAAATGTATTGAAGGTCAGGCGTAAAGATAAAACATTGAAAAGAAGGGAGAACATAATCTCCCAAAAACGGTACCTTTGATTTGCTCAGTTAGACAAGCTTTGGATAAAATTCCTTTTATTTTTTTACATTAGAAAGTAACCTACAATCTTTGTAAAAGCAGTGTTTAGATGGATGGARCTACATTAGAAAAAATATCTGCCTTTTTTAAAAAACTCTGTGGTATAGTTGTGATTTTATGAAATGTAGAGTCTTCTAAATGTCTTCTGTCATTCTCTGTGAAAGAGAGAAAGTTGACAATGACAGCAACAACTGGCATCACATCTATATCCTGAAGCATCCAGAGGATGCGTGGTGGAAATCTGCATAAATATGGATGTGGAGGAAAGGTCTGCAGTTTTCTCTGTGTGATTTTGGCTTTTGACAATCAGGTTAAAAATAGAAACCCGTTAATTTTTTGTATGACTGAGAATTATATGTGATACCCTGTTTATTTTATTGTTTATTTTAGTCTGCCTCCTGCTCTCTCTTTCTTGCTTCTTCACCCTGCAACTTAGTGTCACAGAGAAACCATTCACAATGCATGGGATGGGCCATGGCTTAAATGTAGGAGAAAAAACCATATTTTAACTTTCTTTAAAATTAAATATACTGCTTCCACTATCACGTCTATCAAGTTTCAGTAGTAAAATAAGGGGATATTGCTGGTTACATTTCTAAGTCTGCTACYACCCAAATTGCTTTAAGAGTCAGTATGCTTTTGTTTATGGCACTATAACAGTTACAATGGATTTTAAAGTCTAAAAATTGACCTATTATGTTCAAAAAAATCCAAACAAAATTCTACATTGTAGGAAGCACATTTATTTGTTTGTACAATTATTTTTTTACTGACAATTGTGTTSAAGAAAACAATAGTTTTCAGTTCCAGTCAATGAAAATTTAGACTAGAAACTTCAATGCAAAACCTTGGGGTTTTTGTCACTGTATAAACAGGCTACTATTACATTTTCATGGAATAGGTGAGATAAAGCAGTCATTAAAATAGAGATAAGTTAGAAAGGATGGAAACTGTGTTTTAATGTGTTTACAGCAAACAATTGTAAGTTTCATTTTTYGTCCTCCCAAAATACAATAATAGGATATAATATGGATCCTATTTATTCTTTATGTTTGCAAGGGATTATAATCATTATAATTTATAATTATATAATTCTAGTGGCTTATTTTAATATAATTTCAGTCTATCTATTTAAAAATTAATGAAACTATTGTCATTAGAAATATGGAAAAGTGATTGAGAAGCGATTGCCAAACTTGTGGTTTTTTCTGACGTAAACACTGAAATATAACCAAGGATATTTTTATTACACTAAGTTATTAAGATAGCCCATTAGTAGTTTCCTTGCAGATACCTGAACTGTGCTTATTGTCATACTGTCAGTATGTATACATTTTTATTACTTTGTATTATGAATAATTGGCCCCTTCCTATCACCTAGGAAAAGAGAAGCACTTCTTTGGTTGAAAATGAAGAGTCAGATTTACATCARAAGAGGTTCCATTCTGCTCCAAAAATTAAATTGAAACATCAACAAATTTCAAGCAAAAATCTTGCAGAACAACTMATTTTTAAGCTGGTATTCTATGCAAAAAGCATTATGTGATAAAATATTAATATTTAGTAGTATCTAGCTCTCAGGGATTGGGGAATGTATATCTTGTCTTAGTTTCTGGCAACTGTCTGATTGGTGTCACATTGGACAATTGTCCACATTGAATTGGGTTTATCAGTGTCTGAATTCTGCTCATGATTTGGAAAAACCTCTGGTGGGACTTAAGCACTGAAAAAGAAAAAAGAAAACCCACATTGCTCTTCTGAGTTAGTAAGTTGATGGAAAATGTGGTGTAAAATATCTGACTACTTCCTGTAAATTGCTTTGKGYCAAAATGMAGAYATTTTTGTAAYATTTTAATTTTTCAGKTATATTAAATAWMAAGTAACWGTGATGTTAATGATGGCCCCTGTTTCACAAAAGCCAAAACCAGGAAACCCCTTGATAAGCACATTCTCAGTTCAAAAAACCCTTAAATCAAAGTCCTTCACACCTAAAGGCCTTGCTGCCTCTACAAGAAGGCTTTCTGTTGATGAGGTTTTTTGCTTTCCAAATAAAAYAAAAAGGAAAATAAGGAGGAAGAACATCTGGCAATGTATTTGCTACTATTCATTTTTTCATTCAGTAATGGAGAGCTATACTGTGGAAAGTATGACCTGGCTACCAGAGTGGGAGGAAACATGCAGGGGGTGAGAGCAGAAAGGAGATGAAAGAGTTAGAACCCGTCCATGAAGTAAGCAGATAATGTAAGCTCTGAAAGATCTGCAGGGAAAAATAGTTTAGGGGAAAAGGTACATCTTAAAGTTCCAGAGTAGCTGTCTGCAAATCTTTGTCACACTCCAGTTTAACTTCAGTAGTATTTATGGYATCATCTGCTCGTGAAATAATATACTCTGAATCAGTAGAAATCACTTAAACCAGCTGTCATAAGCATTTGTTCCGTGATCATATCTGATGAAGTTTTATGTAATTTTTTTCATTACTTTGACATGCAGTATTTGTAGACATAAAAATATGTGTATTGATTTAAAATACTTAAAGATGTAAAGTGCTTCTTGACATAGATTTTGTTTACAAAATTAAAGACTTCAAACAGGCCCAAAGCCCTGCTCCTCATCAAAAAGGCACATGKAACCTAGACCCACCATATTTAGAATATGGGATACTTTAATGAAGATGGATATTCCCTGTTATTGGTCCTAAGGAGCTCTCAGTTTAATGATAAAAGTAATCTTACCAGGGYGCAAAGTCCTTTTTCACATCCAGCAATGAACCTGAAGAGGAAATGAAMATTCTTAGAGCATCACTTCCTGCASGGCTTCTGTCCTCCAAATCACTYTGTGTAATCAAGAATTCAAAACCAAATTAAAGAAACTTTTAAACTATCAAAATACTAACCTAGTACTTTAGCTAGTACTAATAGTTTAGTACTAACTAAACTATTAAACAGTTAAATACTAAGAAACTATTAAAACCAAACCAAGAAACTCCACAGTCCTTTCCCACTAAAATTTACAACACAGAAAGAAAAGACTGCAAACATTCTTCTCCAGACTGTAACACAATATGTGCTGCATGTGTTTCCATCCGATCAGGTGTTAACAAGAAAGTTTCTTATTGAAGCCACCACCATTCTCCAAAAAGGTGTTTCATGGTATGTAGACTGAGGCTCCCTTCCTGCTAACACTGTCTATGCAAGTGCTACTCTCCACTCTGAGCCATGGCAAATTAAATRGGATATAAGTATTTAGACTGCCATGAAATGTCCTTGAAGAGCTGTAAAGAGCTATCTCTCTGAAAAGCTCTGTAGTGAATGCAGCACCAGGACATTAACTTTTATTGATCAGCAACCACAGAGGTGAGAAGAGCTGTTTGCTTGTTTGTTTGTTTTTTTCCTAGCACAGAATTCACACAATCTCACAAGGTTTACTGCCTGTTGGTCCTGTTATTCCTGCTGATACTAACTGTGTCTTTTGATATTGATCAAATGAATACAAGAACTCTGAATKCTGTAAATTAGTTCTGGATTAGTTTGCTAACCCAATTAATAGCTGGAGTTTTTAGCTGGAAATTGTTTAGATAAGCTTCTTGATTTTCTAATTATTGCTTTAAAATGAAGTCTCTTTCTCTACGGAGTCAAATTATGTTAGATTCACCTGTGGGTTAGAAAAGAAGAAATTACACCACTCAAAGTCTTGGAAGTAGAAAYGCCATCAAATTTGCCTGTATAGAATCTCTTACAATAATTTAAACACATATTCAATGATGTGGAATGAAGTCTTTARCAAAACCTCTAAGACTTAAACTAATTTTAATCCAGTATCTGTATATATCATATTGACAGGGAATAATACTGCATCYCTACAGAATAATTTCCAGAAGATGTAGGGACCTGTAGCAATGAATAGTCACAGTATCGACTATTTCTTGAGTGTGCTTTATTCTGTAAAACTATTATAGCTCAAAGGCAAAAGTCTAACAAAAGCAAAATATTCTAATAAAATTCTTCTTTAATTAGATATAGGCTGAGATTGTAATAAAAAAACTGAGTTTAAAATCTCAAGTACTTTATGCTAGAAAATAAAATTTCCTATGGGTTTATATTTTATTATACATAGTTTTCCTTTTAGTTTCTTAAATTTATACTTATTATATTTTAAAATGAGCACATAAACAATTTGTGTAAAACATCAGCAGCAACTTTATGTTTATATTCTCTATGTGTAGAAATAAATCTTRTCTACATACCCACAGATTTATTGTTGACCAATTTAAATTTTTTGTTTCCTAATGGATATCACAGAACATGTAATAAAATATGTTCAAAGTGAAATGGCAACTTYATTTGAAATCAATATATGTTCTGTAGTGGAAAGAATAGAATTTAAGATTTGAAATTTATATCCAGGATTTTACTTAAAGCCTTGACAGTTTTCTTGAAAATACACAATTAATGAGGATATGGTTTCAAATTTAGTCTTCAAACTATCCTTAAAAGATTTTTTAACTCTGTCACATGTGTATAATTGCATTGCTACTGCAAGAATATATTRCTCAAGTTATTMATATTATTATTTTACTTTTGGATGATATTGATTTTTAATGAAATTTTATTATATTTTGCAATTACTCATATCTGTAGACCAACAAATAATTATATTTAATGCCTTACTCCTACAGGCTTAAATTTCTGTTGAAATCTATACAACAGGGACACCTGAATGTTTTCTTTTAGAAATTCCCAACACATCTATTACACGGGACAATATTCCTAAAGCTTTTGCAAATATTGTCATTAAATTTCATGTGAGTTTGGAAGGAGAATACAGATTCTGAGGGAAAAAGTATATTCTCAGAGTACTGAGAAAGAAAAATGTATACCTGAGGAAAAGGAGAGCAACTGWTAAATTTACCAGTCATAAAAATGAACACAATTACTGGGTTTAACAAGAAATACAGATATTAACATACTTAGCCAAAGAAGTACAAAAGTAWGTCTTTTGTCTTCCTGTTCAACAGCAACTAGTCTTCTTTAGAAGGTRTTTTACCCCTAGAGCTATAAATATCTGGTTTTAAAATTTTATAGYTCATGAACTTCTTAAATTTTCACTATAACTTCTACATCCAGACTTTTGACCATTTACTACATGGAAAACTTGAATACAAATACAGAAAGTGTTTGTAATTTTCTTTTTTTCTTTACTATAAAACATTTGGTTCTCCCAAAAGACTGAATAATGCTGAATTTACTTTGTTGCATTGAGAAGAAAAGTGCACTTTAGGATAAGTTTACAAACTATTTTAATTTCTACATCCCATCGCTCCTCAGTTACTTCTTAAATATTTTTTCTAATTGCATTTTTTCTAAGAGTGGAAGCATCTTCAGCAGCACTGAAAATGCTACCTGGGAAGAGGAAGAAAAAAGTAAATTCATTATTCACAATGTACTGAATACAGTTTCATTTGCTGATTTTGATTCAAATGTCATAGGTTCATCATCATGTCATTATACTGTTAGTAGTTATAGCTGTCAAAAACCTTAGTTTTCAGTAGATAATTATCAAGACTTTACTTGCAAAATATTTTTGATGGAAAAATTAATTGTGTTTTTAATTTTTTTTTAATTAGAAAAATATATTAATGTGTCACACACAGTTTTATTGGGTTCCAAGGAAGATTCAATAAATAGTGCTTATAAAAATTTCGTACTTTCTGACGTTCATAACACCAGAAAAAATCACTGACAATATTAGACTGAATTTCTGGAAAAAAACAACAAAGTGATTAATGAACTTGATGAAACTGACAGTGCCAGATTTAAAAAGTTCATTTTGAAAAGCTTGAGTAAGCATTTACTGTGTACAGGAAACAGTTTTTCAGATACTTTTGGTGTGTGAACATTGAGCCAGCTGGAAATTCTACATTTACTACCAGGAAAATGTCTCTTTTATTGATCTTAAATGCAGCCCATGATGAAGGAAAAATAATGTCCCACTGCTTCTTTAATTTTAAAGTAAATGTAATGGAGACATAGAAATGTGATCTGGACAATATTAGAACAGTACCTTCTCTCTGTATAAAATTTAGAGATTGTTATTTATTTTTTTATTAATTTTGTCCTGGAAAAAAATTCCATAAAATAAACATAAGTATCCTGTAAGGGATGCAGGAAATTTAAGGGTTACAGATCCTTTTGCCCTTATCTCAGCCAAATGTCTGGGGAGGCAGTATTTCTTTGTTGTTTCTGCTAAATTTATCATCACAGATGTAGCAACAGAAAATCTAGAAAAAAATTAACGATTGTAAATATCCAAAATAAAATAATGTAAAGAGMAACACTTTATGTTTTAGAAGATTTAGGTTGCCTATAAGGAGAAAGTTCTTTACTGTGAGAGTGGTGAGGAAGTGRAGAGTTTGCCCAGAGAAGTTGTGGCTGCCCCATCCCTGGAAGTGTTTAAGGACAGGTTGGATGGGCTCTGAGCAACCTGGTCTAGTGGAAGATGTCCCTGCCCATGGCAGGGGGTTGAAATGAGATGTTCTTTGAGGTTCTTCCAATCAAAATATATCAATTTTATGAYTTTATGCCTTGAAAATATTACAGTTTTTTTTTTTTAATTTTTCTTTTGAACTCATACTACTCAGGTGCTGAACTTAGTAGAAATTCTCAGAGACAGAAATTAGATTACAGATTCTGAAATATTTTGGCATTTGACATACTCCATGTTTCCATGCTAAATTTGGAATATAGGAGATTATATAGATAAGCTTGTTTGCTTTTTCATTAGATCTGAATTTTCTTTATGGATGACCGAAAAGGTCATTAGCACATGAAATGAACATTGAATAATTGGTAAACTGGGGAAAAAATCCAACCTCTTTAGTTATCATAGTGTCTTTGAAAGAAAGTAACTTTTCTTTTTTGTCATGGAATAGCATGATATATTAAATATTTGTTCCATTTCTGAGTTGTACAGTGATCCTAATGTTTYTGCAATGTTATCCAACTATAAAAATTGGAAGACTCTAGATCTATTCTATGCCATCTGTGTAAACTTTATTTCTCTAGATAACTTCTAGATCTCTGTATATTTATTTACTTCTCTCTAATTCACATACTGGCTTACATAGTTTAATTTCAACTTCAGTCTTGCATCGTAGAACATATCACAGTATGTCTTCCTCTATTTTTCATTTAGCATGTTGAAGATTATAGGACATCCTCAAAATTTCATTTTTTGCCATATTTTCTTTGAGATGCTCTGAAGTGAGTTTAAGTAGCTAACTACTGGTAGTTAGACAGAAAATATTCTGACTGTAGGTTAGTGTGCTTTTTTCAGATCCGCGTTTAGAACATTGTCTTGTGATACTCTTTGCCCTTCAACTTGAAGACTACTTTGACTTTTCTGTCTTATTCCCAGGAAGTAGCAAAATGTGCTTTCTCACATTATATTGACATGTCCACATGCACAGCCACAAAGGAACCCTAAGGAACTCTAGTGAGCAGGACTGCTGCAAACGGGGTGGATAAACAGAGCACAGTGCGCTGTCCAGGGTGTCGGGTGATGTCGCTGTCATATTTTCTGAAAAATCCTTTCTCCAGGATTTCTTCTCCTGGGAAGCTGAGAAGCCTCAGATAAAAATGAAAACATATTATCTCATTTGTTTCTCCTGTTTTTGCTGCTTTGGAATGTGGGTTGGAGATTTTTTATCCAACATGTGAATTATTTTTACTTAATGACCAATCATGGTCCAGCCGTGTTAGGACTCTT
Source organism: Sporophila hypoxantha (assembly GCA_002167245.1). Taxonomy (NCBI): domain Eukaryota; kingdom Metazoa; phylum Chordata; class Aves; order Passeriformes; family Thraupidae; genus Sporophila; species Sporophila hypoxantha. Next base: position 2,740,681 of record NDFG01000537.1, read on the forward strand.
GAAGCAGCCACGAGTTTTTCATGAGTATCTTGTTATGCCTTCTGTAAGTATCCTTTCTCAATTCTTTAGTATAGTTTTAGTATAGCATTCTTTAATATCATATCATATCATATCATATCATATCATATCATAAAATAATAAATTAGCCTTCTAAGAACATGGAGTCAGAGTCTCAATTCCTCCTTCGTCCTGAGGACCCAGCAAATACTACAGGGTGACAGTCCCCTGGTACTTTGGGTGGGAAGGCAACAAGTTGGAAAATATCCTAGGTGCAAAACTGTCAGTGATGGGCTGAAAGGAGGCACCACATGAAGGTTTTGATGTTGAATTATGTTAAAACTCAGCAATCCCAAATCAACATCCTGATAGTGAGGCAAATACTTGGTAGATAAGCTGCTAAGCTGACCTGGAGACATGATTGGCAGTCAACCACTTTCTACTATTTAAGTCCAGTCCACTTCATATGGGGAGGTTCTTAGAACATATTCCTTCTTGAAATGTGTGAAGACTGGTCACTTGAGTAAGGAGACAYCCARCAAGGTTACTCCTCRAGGSTGAGAGGAAGAGACCTGCCACAAGAGTTGGTGTGGATGAGTTRCATCAATTGGTACTTATTAATTGTTCTTCTTGCTAGCTTTGACATAATTGCTTTAACATAATTACTTTAATATAGTGCATTGTTCTACCCTATCCTGTAGTAGTAGTTTTAGCTATTAGACTGTAAAAATAATTCGGATTAAGACTTCTTGTCTAATCATAACATGTGTTGCTCACTAGGGGCTAAAAGMAAGGAAGCCACAGAGAGGCTACCAAAGCCTCATACAGTGATGCTTTTACTATATTATAGAATTTAATTACTTGCCTTTTATCAGTTTACTGTGTATTTCTATAATTTATTTACAAATAAAAGTACTTATGAAGTATATTTTCTGATCAAACYAGAACACAAAAGTGCACACAAACCCACATATAACAGACATCTCAACTCACTCAACTCCTTTACTTTACATTCTTCTGTAACTCCAGTATCAGCACAAAACCAGCTACAGAATAAATAAAAATTAACTTTAAAAAAAAGGATTAAAGTTTTGATAGCATTTTCATTTGCTTTTAGTCTTGCAAAATCCATAGATGCAAGGTAAACTGCTGGCTGTAATATTTCTAAAATTGATGTTACAGCAAAAAGCAACACAAAGAGGATTACTGTTCCAACAGAGTTTTGTAGCTGATAGGGCTTCAGCTGCCTCAGGCTTCCACTGTGGCATCCAGTGTGCTATGAGTGCTAGGATCATCCTTATGTTTTTGCAGCAAACAACAACACAATAAAAAAAAATTCCAAAGTCAGGTATCAATATTACCCATGAAGTCTGATGGAAATCATGTGGACAATCATGGTYGTTGTAGTCACTCAGTGACACTTGACACTACTATTGATTTTCATTTCAGAAGCCCATAGCTGGAGAGTCTCAATATTGTTCACCTTTATAACTTAGCACACAAAACAACAAAATGCTGGTGGATTATTTTCTCTTTCCAACCCATCCCTTCTTACTGTGTACCAATAAAAAAAAAAAATCAGCTAGAGGACAGACTGGGATGCATGCTTTTTCAGTTTATTGGCTTTTGTTTTTATTTAGCTTTTTATATTTGGGGTTTAGAGTTGTGAGTAGTCAAGAAATATTCCAAATGAGTATGAATGGACAAGATGACTAGAAAATGTGGATGAAGTACTAAGATGTGARGAGGGCAGAACACATCATCCTTTCTTCATGATAGATTATAAATCAAGAAGCAATCACTGATGATTGTGCCAAGTAATATTCTATATATTACTGACCACAACTGTTCATGATTTCTCACTATGTAAAATTAACTTCTGTTTAAAGCCTATGAGGGATAAGGAACCTATCCAACTCCAAGCTTTCAGATTAATTGCCATGATGGTAATGAGAATTCCACTATTAGAACTACCCCTTCCCTTCCCTTCCCTTCCCTTCCTTCCCTTCCCTTCCCTTCCCTTCCTTCCCTTCCCTTCCCTTCCCTTCCCTTCCCTTCCTTCCTTCCCTCTTCCTTCCCTTTCTTCCTTCCCTTCCCTTCCCTTCCCTTCCCTTCCCTTCCCTTCCCTTCCCTTCCTTCCCTTCCCTTCCTTTTTCTTCTCCTTCCCTTCCCCAGTTTTTGAAAATAAACATTAATTTTAAATATTTACTAAGGTCATTTTTTTCAACTACATGTTGCATTTTGTGTGTGTGTGTGTTTTTGTACCCTTTGTAAACACCTTTCTTTGTTCCCAAAAATCTGTGTAGTTCTAAATGTATCTAGTTTCAGAGTACCATAAGAGTTGTTTCATTACATACTATTGCAGAAATCAAACTGATTGTTCTATCCTAATTTTTCGCAGCAGGTAGATTTTTCAGACCTTGGACCTCTCATTCAGTCATATTTATGAATCAATTTAATATTTGAATATTTTTTAGTGTGTGTGAATACCATGCTGCTATTTGAATTATTTCTTCATAGTCYTACACAAGCATACAGACCAGAGGGGATAGCTTTATGAGAAGAGATTATATTATGTATTCTTTTGTTATAAAAATAATGTTTATGTCATTTTCCCTTATGACTTTTTAAGTCTCTTTTTGTGCATGTGTGTATGTGTGTGTGCACTATTAATCCAGCTGAGAAATAGAAGTGATAGTTTTWTTGCCATCTCAAAAATTTAAATCTTTGCAGGAMATTTAAAWWTTTCCAATAATTTGCTSTGTTTCAGTAKGAAAATYCAATAGAAATATGTTAMACYTTGGAAAATGAATGTTTTGGTTCAKTAGCTGTTCTACACCCAGTATTGAAACTCCAGAGGTGTTATGACAGGAGGGGGCCTGCCAAAGGATGCAGCCAGCTCTGCCTTTCCCTCACAGCCCCTGTGACTCTTCCTGCCCAGGATCCAGGAGCTGCACCACAGCTCTGGGCTCATCAGCAGCCTTTGCCCTCATCTGGACCTGGCCCAGCCCTGGTCCAACCCCTTCTTAGTCCTGTGGTCACCTTGGGTCTGCCACAGGAGCTTTAATAAAGTTCAAGATTGCCCAAGTGATGGTTTGAAAGTAACAAGTAGGGGTAAAATTGATGCAAAATGAGGTTCAGTGGGCCCCTTATTTCTTTAAGTCTGAGAAAAGGGATCGAGGTGGGGAGGGGAAGAACAACAAGAATGGAGAAAATGGGGGACAGAAAGGGACAGTGGCAAATGCACAAGCTGTTGGGTGTACATYTCTTTGGCTGAGCCCTGTGTCTGATCACCTCTGTTCATCTCATCTGATTAAACTCTATTTACTAAATCACAGAATCAAAAAATGGCCTGGGTTGGAAGGGACCTTAAAGATCATCTGGTTCCAACTCCTCTGCCATGGGCAGGGACSCCTTACACTAGACCATGTTGCTGAGTGAGCTACATCCAACCTGGCCTTGAACAGTCCCAGGGATGGGGCAGCCACAGCTGCTCTGGGAAACCTGTGCCAGTGCCTCACCACGCTCAAATAAAAGAAATTCTTTCTAAGCAAAACGTATTCTGAATTTGAAATTGTTCCTCTTTGTCCTGTCACTCCAGGCCCTGGTAAATAGTCTCTCTCCATCTTTCCTGTGGGTTCCCTTCAGGTTCTGGAAGGCCACAATTAGGTCACCCCAAAGCCTTCTCTGTTCCAGGCTGAACAATCCCAGTTCTCTCAGCCTTTCCTCCCAGCAGAGCTGCTCCATCCCTCTGATCCCCTTGGTGCCTCCTCTGGCCTGGCTCCAGCAGGTCCCTGTCCTTGCTGTGCTGGGAGCCCAGAGCTGGATGCAGCCCTGCAGGTGGGGTCTCAGCAGAGGGACAGAGGGGCAGAATCCCCTCCCTGCCCTGCTGCCCACGGGGCTCTGGATGAGCCCAGGTTATATTTCAGTGTGATCTTGGTCTGTATTCTGGATATATGGGGAGAGTTATGTGTGTTTTCATGAGCTTTGGAGTAGACTAGCTGGTGAGTAGAACATCTGCTTCTCAACACTGCAGAGTTCTGATCTGGTGACTTGATAAAGGTCCTGCAAACTGCACACAGGTTATTAGGTAGATGTAAAGGCAATGCTAATATTTAGGGGAATGTATAGGATTTTATGGGTCTAGAGGGTGAAGGTGTATACACACCAGCAGTGAATTTTCAGTCTGATAGTTGGAAATGAGATAGAAGGCTGAGACACCTCTTTTTTTCCATATTTATGTAAGTGATGTGTATGTTTATCTGGACCTCAACAAAGGCTCAGTACTTGTGTTGATCTGTGCAGCTGACTGTGTCTGCTCTGGGAGTGTCTTCCCTGCAAGTTTAAAAAAAAGCATCTGCATTTATTGCATCAGAATGGTAGGAGACACCTGGGATCCTAAAGCCACCAAATTTGTCTTTTGTCAGGTATCATTCTTTCCTGGCAAGCCCCATTGTGTTTTTGCATCTGCATTATCTTCTTCTCTTCCCAGACTGCATCTAGCAGAAGGAGAGACACAGGCACCATGATGCTGCACAGCAGAAGAGACAGAAATAACAGAAATAACAGAAATARCAAATCCACAGTCTAAACTATGGGGTCTCTTTTCCTCCTCAACCCCTTCATCCAGGCAAAAGGAGTTCCAGACTGAAGAATGCTCCTTCAGCTGTCAACAAAACCACATATCCCTTACTTATCTTRCCTTTAGAAGCTTTATTTCCAGCATCAGGACTGAAACACCTAAAATAAAWAGCTCTAGATAAACATCTGAGAACTTAATTGCTCTGAAGTATTATTTCCCTATTGAAAATCATGGAAGTGAGGAATTACTTTGTTTCCTAGGTTTTTGTAAGATCATATTAAGGTTTATAGCTTTTGTTCTGAAATTAGTTTTCATATTTTGCTGGCTCTGCTGGACRTTATGTAATTATGTAAAGAGCTCCTGTGGTTCTCATTATTCTTTCTTGCTTGCTGTTGGTGCATATGAATAAATTTCAGTCTTCCCTTGTGGCCTACCCTGTTTGCACCCAGTACAATCTTGGCAGTCCTATATTAGGGAGGATAGAAAGAGTGAGGACTTCCAGTGGGGACATGTAGAAGACAGCTGTATTCTACTGGAATTTTTCAAGGGATGATGAAAGGTGTGCAGGTCTCTCCTGTTCCTTCAGCAAGGCTGTGGGTGGCCATGGCATAAGTATGACCTTGGCTTTCTGTTGCTGGGATGCCAGGGTGGGTTTTGGCCAAGATGACAACAAAAAGCATTGTAAAAGTTATGTGCTAAAAGGATTCCTATTGGCACAAGGTGCTTCTCATGGTCTTGGTGACATTAGGGTTACTAATCATTGTGTCTCCACTTGCACAGCTCAACACAAGATTTTTCTCTTCACTAAACACTGCACCATACRCCACTTAACAGTTTGCAGTTATGAACAGCAGGAAGGAAATATTATATCTACTTTAAATCCTAATGCAACTAACCATACAGAATGGACAGTTTGGTCTTGTGTCTCAAAGCATGAAGAGGGATTGGATTTTTTGTTTACTATTATCCCTTCTCATACACTAGAAACTGAAACCAATAAAAGAGCACATTGGAATGGCTTAAAATTTTTTAATGAACAGAAAGAGTTGCACCTGGCAGTAAATGGATTTCTTGAAGAGACATCTCTAGCTGAACACTTGATGGGTTTTTGTTTGGGGTTTCTTTGAATGGCAGCAAAGCTAAGTGAGCAGTGTGAAGAACAGAAGAGAAAAAGGAGTAACAAATATGAAAGTGAACAGAAGAAAAGGAGGAGACAAATGCCCTWTAAGAAATTTAAATGACCATGCCCTTACCTAGAAATCTACAGTTCAGTGGCAAGACTTTGGGGATATGTATAAAAAAGATTGTGTCACTTATTTCTACCATGTTAACATTACATATAAAATAGATAGAAGACAAAATAAAAGAAAGAAAGATCTGTGATAAAAACTAATGCATTGAACCAGGAGAATGTTGTGCTAGATTGTATTACATATTAAATCTGACAATATTTTTATGGTATGAGAGTGTTACAGAACTAATTTTGGAATATTTTATTGCTCTTATATGGCTCAGTATGCAAATAGCTATTGCTGTAAGTAGCTTAGTTTAAGACACAGTTATTATACGTGTGATTATTCACGTTTGTAATGATAACATCAAGGCTATAATCATGGATATAATGAAAGAAATAGCATTTTACTTACTATGAAATCTTTATTTGGCTTGGACTGGGGTAATTTTCTTCATAGTAGCTTTCACAGGGCTGTGTTTTGGATTTGTGTGGACATCACTTTTGATGACACAAGAATGTTTTAGCCATCACTGAGCAGTGCTTGAACATCACTCAGGSGTTCTCTGTTCCTGCCACTGGGAGTGCACAAGAACTTGTGAGGGGACACAGCCAGGACAGCTAACCCCAGCTAACCAAAAGGATGTCCCAGACCATATGGCATCATGCTCAGCATACAGAGCTGGGAAAAAGGTGGAAGTGGGGGAACACTGTAAGTTACAGCATTTGTTTTCCAAGTGACTGCTGGGTGTGAYGAAGTCTTGCTTTCCTGGACATGGCYGAACACCTCCCTGCCAACAGGAAAGAGCAAATTATTTTCTTATTTTGCTCTGTTTGAATGAGAAACTTGTACTTTACTTATAAGCTGCCTTTCTCTCAACCCACAAGACTTTTGTTTTCAATTTTCTCCTCCATCCTGTGAGGATTCAATCTTCTCCTCCGTCCTCTGTTTGTGTGGGGTTTAGCTACTTACCAGGATTAAATCACAACAAATCTAATAGCAACAAGTTTACAATAACTTTATCTTATCTATCTATCTATCTATCTATCTAATCTATCTATCTATCTATTTATCTATCTATCTATCTGTCTGTCTGTCTGTCTGTCTATCTATCTATCTATCTATCTATCTATCTATCTATCTATCTATCTACCTATTTGTTTGTTTTTAACAAGAGATTTTTCCACAATTCTAGGACTTTGGAGGGGAATTAATTTAAGAGCATAAAGTCACCATTTATTTTTCCAAATTACATTCCTTTTTATGTTTAAAGATCCACAGACAACTGTTAGGGATGAGTGTTTTATGTTTGCTTAAGGAATTTGCTTCTTAATAATTAAAATTTAATATGCATGCTTCTGTTTAATTACTATTTTAACAAATGTCTTATATGAAACTGCAGTTACTGTTAAAGATAATGCAAATAAAAATCCTTATAAATAAATATCAGGGTTGATTTTCCTATTGCTGAACCTTCTTACTGTTCTTCCTTTTCCAAAATTGCTTGTTCTTGCCAAGTTTCTTGGAAAAGATAGTTCTTTTTCATCATTCTCCMTATGACTGGGGCTTTTAACTTTGTTATTAAAAACCTCCTTAACAATCCAACAAAACTAGCACAAAATGAAGAACAAAGCAATTAAAATATAAACTCATAAGTGCAATAGATTTTTCTATTGTTGTTTGTCCTTTTATTAAGTGGTAATTAAACAGACTCAGAAATTAATTGCTGAAGTCATGAAAATAGCTCAGATTACACAAAACTGATGCAATAATTGTCAATTTTTGAGTTTGTTTTTCAGCCCAACCAGAACTATGAAATTTTGTGAGGAAAATATCTTCATAGCATTGCAAGTCTACTGCCAAAAACTTAATGAGAGTAAATATATATCCAGTATAAATTTATATCCAGTAAATTTCTTAAGCAAGGAGGCTGATATAATTTTTTAATGTCTTTCTCCACTCTGATAGATTATTCAACCCAAATAAATTTCTGCTTTTTTTTCCATAATTTCCTTAAGAATTTGAAGATAACTTCAGATGGATATTCATGGCAGGGAAACAATAAAATACCAAGAAGTATATTTCAGGCTGGTTTAGRATCAAGACTAGAAAGTTCAATGCATATTTTTTAATATGATATTTCAGGTTTTGGGGCTGGAATTAGAAATAATCATTCAGGGATTTAATATTTTAATACTTTGGCATGTATAATATCTTTCCATTTTCTTAAAGGTAGCATTTGTTTTCCTATATGTTGATATAAATGTCAGTTTGGTGATGAATTCTGTATTTGGTGGTTAAGCATGTTGTTTCACAAAACTKTCAGATATATCTTTAGCTCATAAAYACAAAATTAWGAGGAAAATGGTCAAGTTTGGACAGGATAGGTAGGTTTCTCACCCCAGACTGTTCTGGTGTCAGGAAATCAAACCAYGGAAATCTTTCCTTCCATTTCTCCATCAGAGCACCCTTATGATACTGTAAAATTTTGGATGTTTCATGATTAAGGCCCTATTCTTTAAAATGTTTGAGCAAGGGTACAATTTGTCCCAAACTCACATCATGAATATCACAATTCAGAAACTAATATATTACAAATATTTCAAGTTGTATTACTACAAGAAGCGTTGAAGTGRATCTTAACTATTTCATTGGATCATGCTGTTCATTTATATCTTGATTGTGTCCTTTCATTTCTCATCCATATTTTGTTTTTGATGAATCAGATACAGAAAAAGGCAGTTTTATGGTTTTCCTCCAATCCCCTGTTTTTGAAGAACATGTTTTCCCCCGAGAAGTAAAGTATGTTCAAAATGTTGAAGCAAAACTATGCAGGAAAGAAAGTTAATAGAAAAACCTTTTTTTTTTTTTTCTATAAATCATAATCCCTTTAGAACCAGTATGGTTTAAAACATACTTAATGGCCATTCCCTGTAAATTCCTGTCTCTGTTTGTACTCCTAGTTYCATCCACTGATGACAGAATAATCTAATAATTTGAAAAATCATAACATATTATTTTACAATTCCAATATGCAGCTGTTGGTTTCCAGAAATATAGCAAAAGATAAARGAGCAATATCTTATTAACTGAGAAAAAAAGCTAATATTTTTAAACCTGTCAAATATGAGGCTGTGCCTTGTATCTATAAACTTATATTTCACACTGTGCTTCTCTTTCTTGACATATTTACCTCCTTCATTAGACAAAATCAACCCAAAACTTAACCTGCTTTTCTTCTCTCCCTGACCTTTTCTTTCCTTGTACATATTGTTTTAACAAAACTGGAGACATGTTTCCAGATCTTTTTTCTGAAATAGAAATGCTACTTCAGAATAGTTCTCAGTGGAAAACATCAAGATGAAATTCATTGCAGCCTCCAYAGAAGTTCTATTTTCTACCATCAAATTTCTCACTAGAGCAAGGATTTTCTATTTCACCTATTTCCATTGCAATTCCAAGGCCTTGCAAATATGGAATTTCATCTAGAAACACTAAATTCAAATGAGAGTCACAGATGTAAACTAAGTAATACTCCAAAACCAGTCATGTTTAAAGCCAAACACCAATGTAACAGGAATCTGCTACTGCTCAATTTCATTTGCACATCTAAAAGTTTATAAGTGTTAATTCATTATTGCTCAGTTATGATTAAAAATGTTATCAGTGCAATCAAAACAAAAATACAAAATGCTAATCATGATTAATGTACAATTGAAATCTAATGAGCTTATGTAAAAATRTAAAGGTAAAGTGATTAATTTAAACACAAGTGAATAAATTACTTTGCTAATTAYTAATTTATTGTAAATTGTTTTGTATTTTGAAAAATGTCATAGCTTGAGAATTTTAATATGTTCCTAATCTTCTGGGTATATATTATAATTTGAAATTGAAAACTCTTTTACTCTTGGGGAGGCCTATTTTTTTTGTTTCTCTAGAAATGAGRCACTTTCTTCCTAAAAGATCCTTTCCACTGTAATGCCAAGAGAGTGTGTTTTCCTAAAATATTAATTCAACATTAATTTTAAAAAGGAAAAATTACACARCTGTGAGATTTCTAACTACACATGTGTGCTGACCCAGTAACAGATAGGAATAARTCTGTCAATGCACCCATTTTTCTATTCTACTGGGCCCTCCAAGCTGCCATTGCCAAAATAAGCATGAATCATAGAATCAGAATTGTTTGGGTTAGAAGGAAGCTTTAAAGGTAATCCAGTGCACCCCCCTCTGCAATGACCAGGGGCACCTTCAGCTCAAAGCCCCATCAAACCTGACTTTGAATGTTTCCAGGTATGGAACTCTTCCAGGWAACCTGCTCTAGTGCTTCATYATCCTCACTGGAACAAACCTTCATCCTTGTCTGTACTCTAAATCAGACCCCTTTTAGTTTAAAACCATTTACCCCTTGTTTTATTGCCACAGGCCCTGCWAAAAGGTTTGTCTCCGTCTTTATTGCAGCTCCCCTTTAGGTAGATGTTTGAAATTTTCACAACTTTCCAAGCATCCTGTGTGACTGACCTRATATCCTTTTATGTTGTTTTATATATTGATTATCTGTGTAAAATGACACTTCAAAATTCTTGTAAAAAACAAGAACTAATGCAGATATTTGATTATTAATTGCAATATTTTTTATGGTTGAATCATATTTTTATCAGAGAAATGAATTTGCTGAACTTGTGTTAGATGTTTTCAAAGGTATTTCTTTTTTGAATGTCTTTTTGGGACTGAAGGAAACATAGGGACACATTCTTTAAATAACATTTTTCTCCAGCTTTTTAGGATGTTATTTCTGGTACCTGTCTGACCACCTGAATCTCTTGATTATTATGGGGCTATTCTTAAGTGAGCAACTTCAATGACATTTGAAAGAGACTGGGAAAAAAATAAAATCAGSAACCTATTAGGAACAGAAAATCATATTTCTTGTTGTAAATATTTTTTATGGAGATTAATAACTATGTCCTTTACTATCCAAAAATATCAGATTCTTTCATATGGCAAAACCAAACAACAATTATTATATTATTTTCATTTCTCTGGAAATATATTTATATATATATAAATTATAGATAAGTTTTTAACTGCTTTTTTAAAAATAATTTTCGATAAAACCCATATTCACTGATACCTAAACCAGGCTTTTACCTTGTAAATCTGGGTTTAGGATCCTTTTCCTATACTCACAGGGAGCTGAGTTTGGTTTTTAGCATTTTTGTCCCAAATGCAAACTCCATTATTTAAATTATTGTTATTATTATAAAAACAAATAAAGTCCCACATTTTTGCTGGCCCCTGTTACCTCATTTATTTTACCTGTGTATGTTCAAATAATCTGAAAATATTGAACTGGATTCTTAGCCAGCATGGAACTTGTCAAGTTTGTCTAATAATGAATTGTTTTCATGTTCTCATGGCTACATATATATATAAAATTGAGATTATCTGTAAAAGATAATAAAAGACTAAAAGTGTTGGTTTTGAGACTACACTTGAGTAGAAAACCAGCACTGACCAGTCTTTATTTCTAAAATTTCTTGTACACTGAAACTACTTGAAGAAACCTTAGACTGAGACCAGCACCACCTATATTTAAGCCAGGATGGAAACCTGCAGGATTTATTGTTGAGCTCTCTCAAACACATGTTCAGCTTGCAGGCATATGAAGGATACATGAARGATAATGTGAGATGGTTTGAGTATTTTGGGCTAGAGCTTGAGGCATGCAGGAGATCACAAATGAAAACATAAGGAACATAAGATAACTTTYTGATTGTGGGATTCACAGGCTGACGAGAAGGAATAATTGTAGTTTCAAGTACATAGAGGATGTTGTCTCATCTTTGCTGCTTTCAATGCCACTGTATTTTTCTTTTCCACTTTATGTTTACAGTTTTAGTGTTCACCTTTCCCTMGTTTTATTGTTTACAAAACAAATAGTTTGATTTTTGTTTTTCCTTGCTTTATAAAAGCCAATTTTTAATTGCTTCTAAAATGACTGACAGCTGCTGTAGCTCTCCAAAAGAAATCGTTTTGTCATTATTCTTTCCCATAATTATTTTGCAGCCCAGCACCTGTACCTTTACTTTTTGAACTTAGTGTAGTGTTTACCAGATACACAATTTCACATTAGAAAGCTGCCATGAGTTTTGTCTTTCTTCATATCCTCAGTGGTATGTTCTTTCATTGAGACTTGAAAAGAGTAAAAGTCATGCATCATTCATCAGAGATAATGCTTTACAAAGAGTCATATTGTTTAGGAGAAGACAGTAAGAAGAAATCACTCCTCTTCAGTCATGTAGCCTTCAAGTGTCCACATCTCACACTGACTTCAAACACTTCTTGATATTCAACTTAATTTTTTTCTCCAGTTGATAAAATACCRTGTTCATCCTTTTGTAGTCATGTAACACTGACTGTTGAATCAGGCCTAAGTATGACAAAAAATATTGAATAAGTTTCTTCTGGATGTAGGAGAGAAAAAACTTTATTGTGGATGTCTGGAATGAAAGCAATCTCATAGTTTCATAATTTATTGGTGCTTCTTTCTGTCGTGTCACCATATTYTCATCTCCCACTTGTTAAGAATTTGAATGGGGCAAACTGTGGCTTTGCTTTTATAGAACTTCAGTTGGAACATCAGGAATCTGTACCCTTCTTTACAGGCTCATGGTCTTGCAAAAATCTCATTAAAATCTGTCATTCAGCTTTGTGCATGAAAATATGAGCTTTCTTGTCATCTATAAATGCAATATCTTAAATGAACTGTACGTAAAAAAGGCACAAGATATTTCACTGACTGCTCTCAGAAGACAGCTTTAGAGAAGCTGCTTTCAATGTGGTGCTACAATACAACACAACACGCAGCTGTTAAACCCACTTAATCTAAGTTGTACTGAGAGATGGCTCCCACTAATACAACTGAATCCTCTAAGTCTGGGCATCTGCAATCAACTCTGACACTAAGGGACTTGGGCTATTTTTGGATTCCTTTGAATATCACTGAGTATTCCACATGACCTCCTCCTTTTTGATGGCATAATCTAGGTAATGTAGCAAAATGCTTTTGAATGTCTGTTTTTATTTAACAGTTAAGATTTAAAAAAAATTAATTAAAAGCCATGATAATTTTGCAACTGTGCTCTCTAACTGCAATGTTAATTTTGAAAATTTGATTCTCATATGGTCATTAGAAATTTCATTTTCTTTTTTATTTTTTTGGTTGATATTTACATGTTCTTCATATTTTCCAGGCATTAAATTATTAAATTTGAGTCTATCCTTAGTTTCCTGATAATGCTCTGAAGCCTGGAAGTTCTCTACAAGATGATTCAGTCTGATCAACCACCATCAGCATGATTTCCATGGTGAAAAGAGCATAACTTTACTTCTTTTTTAACCACATCAGATGTATCTAAAAGGCAAATTATAGTTCCTGAAAACTCCATAGTCAGCAAAGGATCATTAAATCAATGAATCTAATGTCAAACCCATCTAATTWTTTAAATTTAAATGGATATTGTATAAACAGACATTTACATACACACACATACATAATATAGGCTTATCAAATTCCTGGTTAGCTAACAACAAAAAATTAAAGCTCTCAAAACCAGGAGGTAGGAAGCACAAGAAAAATGACAAGTAAAAGATTTTTCCTTTTAAAAAAAAGAATTACTTTCTGTGCCCATGGAAACAAATTTGTGAAATTCATATTATGAAAACCACAACTAAGTGTCAAGAACAAGTGTCTATTTTGGGTTGCAGATTTATTTCTCAGAGACTTTTTCTGTCTTATAGAGGAAGCCTTCAGAAATATGAATGCTGTTTATTCAGAAGTGCAGCCTGCTTTGGCCTGTGCCCTGTTGGTTTTGCAGTGGTTCTGCTGTACTTGACAAGTTTGATGTGTATTCAAATAGTTCACAAGTCAAAGGGTGGAACAGAATCAAGTGAGACACTTAACACTGTCAAAAAGTTAAAATGATCACTCAGAGCTTAAACCCCCAAAATCTGTAAGTCTTTCAGATTCTTTTAGAACTCTTAGGAAATTGAGAGTATGGTTTTGCAAATGTTTATCAATTTATCCCTATTGTACAGTGTTTAAGACTCAGATACAATAAAAAATATTATCTCCTATAATTCCTGCTCTTTTCTTAAAACTTTCATATATGTTTGTATTTTAACAACAAGTTGAAAATTTTACAGGTAAGTAATGTGTGATTTATTGTCTAAAARTAATTACTTAATAGTTACTTAAGCTACTTAGAAATTTTCTTAGAGGTTTTTATAGGAAAAAAATGAAGGATAAGGAATAAAAGAAAATAAAGGAAATAAGAAAAGACAAAGAAAATTAGAGAAAAAGTAAAGGGAAGGGAAAAAGGGAAGGGAGAGAAAGAGAAGGAAGAGAGAAGAGAGAAGAGAAAGAAGAAGAGAAGAGAAAGAGAAGAGAGAGAAGAGAGAGAAAGAGAAGAGAGAGAAGAGAAGAGAAGAGAAGAGAAGAAGAAGAAGAAGAGAAGAAAGAGAAGAGAAGAGGAAAGAAGAGAAGAGAAAGAGAGAGAAGAGAAGAGAAGAGAAGAGAAGAGAAGAGAAGAGAAGAGAAAAGAGAGAAGAGAAGGGTATTTTTTCAAGGTGTTGTCCATAACATTGACTTTAGTGCAAAATTAAAATTAACTGAATAAGAACGCTAAAATAAGTTTTACATGTTAACACTAGAAAGAGATTAAATGTATCTTATTCAGATACATTTAATGTCTTATCAAGACATTTTGAGAATAGAGTGTTCAGAAAATCACAAAGCAGTGGCTATATTAGTTAATAAAGAGGAAGTCTTCAGTTTAAGTGTATTAAAATGAAGTATATATGTTTCCAACACAATGGTCATGGTGTGATATAGTAAGAAAAAATATATCATTTGAAACATTCAAAATATTTTAAAGAGTACCTTCAGTAGATTATTTTATGCAAYTAATACATTAAAAAACCAGAACTACATTTGAATATAAGGTACATGCTCTGAAGASWACYTGCTTTTCYGTTCATTACRTGAAATTCCTCTCAGCAAACAGTTSAGTCCAGCTTTCATTCAGACAGCTGGTGGAGAGTGCCAAAGGTTTCAGCCAAGCCATATGCAGTGTCAACCCATCACTGTACAGGAACAGGCACAATAACCTCAAAGCCTGTGCTCAGCAAAAGTAGGAGATAAGTCAGTAAAAGACATTATTGGTGCTATCTGTGTGGGGGAAAAACCAACAGAGTGTTTCAAATAATATGAGCAAAACTCAGTTTTGTGTGAAGTGTGTTTATTGACCAAATTCTGAGTGAGTTATTGAAAACTGGATAAGCCTCTTAAAAAAGACAGTCGGGTGCCTTTGTACCAGCTCTTCACAGTATCATCAGTTCTCTCACCTAAGCCCTCTTTGCTCTAAAGAAAAGAGCAGAGCACACAAAATAAAAACCTTTTGAGGAAAGGTTGACTATTGCTGATATGAAGCACAGTCCCAGAGGCCTGRCTGGCAGAAGTTCAAAATGCCCAGTGCTGGTAACTTAGCTGAGTAGGAAAGCTATGGGTTGTTTAGTGCTGCTTAGAACTTCCTGATCAAGTTTAGCTATATTATTCTGTGTTCTACTGGTTAGTTATTTCATATCTGCCWCCTGAACCAGGCTTGAACCATTTTCTAATGAAATGAATGCTTTATCCATAGATTTTTCCAGTTAGTTTTATGGAACTAGTTTAATAATCAACCACATACTCCAGCTACTGGGTTAAAATATTACTTTAATGACCAATAAAATCAAGGTGAAGTGCCTCATTAATATTGATGGATTTAGAATCAAGCCTGTGGAGATATCTTCTCGAGATACCATTTTAAACCAGTGTTTATAAATGATCAGGGGGATCACAGAATAATTCCAGTTGGAAGGCACCTAGAGAAATCTCCAGTCTAAAGTCCTGCAGCACCAGTTCTGGGGTCAGACCAGGTTGCTCAGGTCTTTTCAAGGCCCTGCTTGGTCTTGAAAACCTTCAAGAATAGATATTGCACAACCTCACTGGGCAGCCTGCTCTGCTACTTGCCTGTCCTCACAGGGAAAAAAGGTTTTTCTTTCYGTACAGCCTGAACCTCTCTTGTCTCAACTTACACAAATTTGGCAAGCAAGCACTCTGTCAGCTCTTCCAGATAATGATCATTAACAAGACAGATGATAAACTAGACCTTTCAATGCTATGCTTTTTACTGGTTTCTAGAAGAGTATGACTCACTATCCATTAATTGTCCAAGTTGTTTCTTTACCCATCTAGTTTATGTGTGCATCAAGCCCATAAGGTCTTAACTTGATACAAGGATATACCAAGAGATAGGGTCAAAAGTTTTGTAAAAATCACAGTAAACGATATCCATTGAATCCCCCCTCATCCACAAATCCAGTCATTAAATCCCAGAAGGTAATCATGTTGGTCAGGAATGATTTTTCCTGGGTCCATCTTTGTTGATTGTTGCCACTCTGTGCCTTCTACWTGTGGTGAAAAATATTCCCCAAGGAGATTCCCTCAGTGTTTTTCTCGGGGACGGATGTGAAGCTGGCCAGGTTGCATTTGACTGGGTCATCATTTTAGATTTTTTGGAAAATGTACAAGATATGCCTTGTTCCAGTCCTTAGCTCTTCTCCTGTCATCTCCAGTTCCTCTGACCTATCAAAGGTGATAAGAGTGGCAAGGCCATTGGCCCTTTGGCCATAGCGCACTCTGGTCACTTCTGWGGACTTCTGTGGATTGAGCCTGAGTTCCAAGGCCAGGTTGGATGGGCTCTGAGCAGCCTGGTCTAGTGGGAGATGTTCCTGCCCATGGTAGAGGGGTTGGAACTGCATTCTTCCAACTCAAATCCTTCTGTGATTCTGAGTTCTTAAAAGCAGTTCTTTGCTTGATCCTCATCCACCCCAGGCTGTTCTCCTCCTACTCCGACCTTCCTTCTTGGCAGAGAGGACCCTGTTGGTGAAGACTAAGGCAATGACAGCTTTATATTTGTCTCCAGTTACAAAATCAGGCATTTGTTCCTAAATTCCTTGTTTACTTATTTCTGCTTCTGCCCTTTCTGCATTGGAGCYCTGACTTGAGCTGTGTGCTTTGCCAAGCCTGATGAAATTCCTTATTTTACTGCCTATTGAGATAAGCTGCTGTTGTAACTGGAGCATACAGTCTTTAAAAAGCTGCCAGTTTTCCTGAKTATTTTTGCACTTCTGAGCTGCATTCTGTGGGATCCCACCTACCAGTTTCCTGATGACAACTGCAATTAAAATTAGGATTGACTAATATCAGAAAACTAAGTTGTGAAACAGATGCTTAGATGTCAAGACAGATGGAACCYTGTTGTACTATTCCTATTTCTGCARTTTTAGAAATATCTGKTGTTTTTTCCTGTATTATAAACTTAAATTTTTGGATGTACTTTTATCTTTTACAATATTAATAATRTTTTYTAGAGAGCACTTCTTCTCATAATAMAATAAATTMATATTCAGCCSAGTTTTGTTGCTGAATGAATAACATGAAGATACACCTTTTTTTCATCTTGTTGGTGATACCTGAACTCTCTGTTAAACACACACCAACATACACCAGATTGGTATAGTTTGTCATGTCTGGGTCATCTAGCTTGGGCTCTTATTGCAGGTTTGCAGTACTTTAAGAGGGTTATAAAAAAGAGGGAAAATTACTTTTTACCCAGGCAGGACCCACTTAGTAATAACCTGATGCAGAGATTTTACACAGGTAAAATATAGCTGTAAGATCCTTGAATATCAGCAAAAGGGCTCTGTTGTAGAGATTAGGTGTTGATTTTACTCATATAAAGACCAGTGTCACTCTTTATTTGTATACAGTTTAAAGACAAAGATCTCAGTCCAGAGAAAAAAAATTGTTTTTTAGACCAATGGAAGCGGATGATACAGTTAGTTTGTTCAGTCCTTGTTGTGGAATGTAAAATTCTACCTATTCTAAAAAGACKTCTTCAAGGCAAGTCCTCATTTATTTCACTGGGGTAAAAAAACACCACCATCCTCAATTAAAAAAGAAAAAARRAAAARRAAAAAAAAGTAAGGATTTTAAAACYTTGGAGGGTTATATTTCCAAAACATAAGTAAATGCACAAATTGAGACCTCTGTTATCTCATATTGAACTTTTTCAAATGATGCTCTGCATATGTATTACTGACACAAGTAGGAGGGACAGGGGAAATTTCTTTGTTCTGTCTTTTAAATTAGAATTTTGTGATATTCATAAAAAGGAAAGAATTAYACATTTGGCAAATAAACATATTAAATCTCAATAACTGGAATTTTTTTTTTTTTTACTTTTAATGCATATGTGGATGCAAATACAGAGAAAATTAAAGACCAGAAGACCACAACTCTTTTCTGCAGCAACTTATAGGATTTTGCATCAGTTCTCCATGGAATAGGTAACAATGTGTTCTTGACTCTAGCATGAAAATATTTTGATAAGCAGTTTCCCAAAAAATGTTTCAAAATATCAATTTCAGATCTGAAGATAAGATCTAAAGCTAGTTCAGTAGGTACTTGAGGGACTTAAAAATTCCTGTCAAAGCAGAAGTACTAATCTTTAAACACCTTAGCATGATGATGAACATGCTGAGATGGATATTTAGCAAATATGGTGAAAYATGAGAAGCCCACACAAAGCAAAATTGCTTCACTACCTGAAGGACACTCTTTAGGAAAAGCAATAAGATCTCTTGATATTCACCTTCTGTAATAAAAATATGCAGATTCCCTCTCTTAATTCATTTCCCCTCTGTTTCCATACCTGAATGTGAGTTATCCTTCCCTAGATAAAATATTCCAGTTTTATTTCATTGCTGGTTCTGCTCACCTGCTTAATATTAAACATTTAATTAAAGGATATGCTAATAGGGTCCTTGTTGCATTTGGAAAGAAAATTAAAAACGTACAAATCCATAATTTATATATCTGTGCCAAAAGATGTATCACCTTACCAAGCAGTACTTCTGACACTCACAGGGTGAAATGTATTCTGACAGCGTAGACTGAGTAAATTCAGTTCCATTTAAATTGTTGTTATTTTTAGAATTTGGTCTATTTTTAGAATTCTGTGAACAAGAGACATACAGATGATATTACAGGTAGATTACCACCCAACAAAGCTGATCAGACTTCTGTCTCCGCAGGACTTGTTCCTGTTGGTGCTCCTGATGTAATCATCATGTTGGTGATATTTTCAGATTCCTACATTGCTGGTTTCCCACCCCTCCCACCCTACCCCTTTTTTTTTTTTTCTCATTTTCTCCAAGGAGCTCTTGTTCTGACTGGCAAGTTACATCCCTTTTTTTTTCCTCCTTTCTGCACCACCACTCATTTTTTTTCTGTATCAACTSTTCTTATGGCAATCACACCACCACATGTGTGAACTCACCACGTTTCTCTAGGAATAAAATGGGATTTCAGACTGAAATGACAGTCACCATTTTAAGCTAGAGCAAAATGGAGGTGGATGAGGAAGCCATCAAACTCTGCATCTCACACATCAAATTTGAAAATACACCCATGACATTAACTCATGATATTACAAATACATACATYTACAACTCTGTAATGCATAGTATCAGAGCAGAAAAAAATCACAGATAAAGTAAATCAAGCATCTCAGAGAAATTGGAAAAAGTTTCTAAGGCTGGATGAACTTGGGGTTAAACTGTTTCATAATGACCACTGAATTGMAGATTATTATTAGTACTTTTCAAAATCAAGCTCTGAACTTGGCACAGAATCAATCATCACAACTCCTCAGCTATCTCACATGTTAACTATGTCCAGATGACAGGCAAGATTTCCTGTCTTCCTTTCTCCATAACCAACTGCTGATATGTCTTCTTCATGGTTTTTTAAAGCAAAAGAAATAAAATACTTCATGCAGCTTTCTTGCAGTTTGTGACAACTGAACATCAAAATTATCTGCAATGCAGATGGCTTTGTATCCTTTTTCTGAAGAGTAAAGTTATTCTCAGTGCTTTCTGAAGAAAGGGAKTTTTCTGTGAGCACTTAAACTCAACGTGTAAGTTTAAAAATATCCATAGTTATTTTGCTGACTTTTGAATGACCATAGTTCAGTACAATACAGTCCAATTTAAGACAGTTTTATTTTCACCTAAATTTCAACATCTACATTACCAAAATTTTGTTGCTGATCATTGTTTCCAGCATTTTGGCTTGGAGGGTCCAAGCTCTAATACTGCCTTCAGAATGAAGAAAATTAAAGAGTTTTATCATACAAAGCTTTTATAATTTTCAGGAACTTGAGCGTAAATTGGTTGTGTATCTACACAACAGGTTATTTGAAAAACTAACGAGGAAGAAGTCATTTATATCCTTGTGATCTTATGAATCCTCTGTGAATTCCTTTGTGAATAAGGAAAAATAATTGACCTGTAATGCTCAAAGCACCATTTCTATTAGTGACCAGCATTTTTACAAGTTGATGAAAATTTAGGTTAGCCTCACARGTTTGCTGGTACATCTCCTTGCCCATTAGACAGATGTGTCCAGGGAAAGCTTCACTTGTACATGAAAGAAGAAAAAACATGTCCAAAAGCTGGAAGTGATGCAGATGAAAGATACTAGAAGAAATAGATCCACATATTTAAAGACACTTAAATATAAGGCAAAACCCAGCATTTTGCCCAAATTGTGTTAAAATTCATGTTATTTAGAGGTCTGAGGCTGTGAGGCTCCTCTTTTTTATTAATGTCACAAAACAACTCATTTTTGTGACTTAGGAGTCACCATGTTTAATAGCACTTAGTACCACACTGCTGAGTTCAGCATTGTTCCAAGTAAGAGAAYTGGACTTAGCCCTTTACAAGCAGCTTGATATGAAGTCTCACTGTAACAAATAAAGGAGAAATCACTGGAAAGGAACATAATTTAAAATTAACTGATGTAGTCCCTTCTTTAATAAAGCCACTGAGTTTTAAACATTTCCAAATGGTAGACTGTTTGTTACCATGGGAGGAACATGGCCATATAAAGTTCAACTTTGCATATTTATATCTAAACCTTATCMAATTGTTAAATTGCTCTTTTTTTATAAATAAACTTACACATCTGATTCAAAACCAATTCAATAGTGCACACTGTAAAGCAGGGCAAGCTCAAGTGGGTGAACCATTAAAGATGAAATTTATGTTTCTGTCTATTTTCACAGGATTTTATAAGGGTAGGTCTTCAGGCTCCTGTCTGCATTAAAGTCCAGCCAAATCCATAAAACGAAAACAACGTTAAACAACTTCCCAAAAGACAGAAACAGCCTTTTAAAGATTCACAGGAGTACTTTTTCTGTGTCTAATCCAAGCGGCCAGCAGGGTGAGATTGATGGGCWCTGGCAGAGATGCATTTCATGAGGCGGCTGTCTGCTGGATGGCATTAGAATGGAGCTATCTGTCTTCATTGTGCTCCATTAACATGCCCCTCAGATCTATCAGGAAAGTGTCTGCAGTCCTGGCTTATAAATTATTACCTCTGACAGTTAAATACTTTAGACCATATTTAGGAATATTGCTCACTGATAGCTCTTCACTCACCTACATATTTTTACAGWTTAATTTCCATATATGCTTCAAAAACCCAAAAGAGATGTTTTGGATTTTTTTCCTTGTGTAAAGGGATTTCTAGTCTGTGTGTGGTAAAAATGATTATCCAATTACTTGGCTTCAACAGTGCAATCTATAGAAATGTGTTCCATGTCAGAAGAAGATAAGGGTTCACTAACCAGGATATATCTTCTTTAAAGTRTTAGATTTGCCTGCAACAATTCATTGAAAGGTGAACAATCAGTATATGAAAGTTATTATCATGATTATTTTCAGTGTTGAACATAAACCAGACATCTGACTCAGTCAGTTTGTTTCCATTTGTTCAGCTTTGTGAAGTCTTTAATTCTGTTTTTTATTTTGTTCTCATTGATTACATTCTATTAATAAAGTTTGAGAAATATGACTACRAACTAGTCTTTACACAAAATAAAGATTTTAAAGAAACCACAGTATTTTASCCTGTTATCTTGGACCTGATAGTCWTTAATAAAATAAWTTTTTTTTCAATTTATGTTTAATTCAATATCCTCCCAAGTTGCAAAGCCAGCAGGTTGCAGTGGATTTTTGAAGAGAGAAAAGAGAGGTAGAAGAGAGTGCTCAGTGCTTAATAATGATCATTAAAATAATAGTTTTTATTTGCTATTCAAATAAGCCAAGTAGGTTTTAAAGTGAAATGTTTTAGTCTGCTTTAATAAATAAATAAATCTTCAGGTTTTTTTTTTTTTTTCTGCTAAAGACCCCCTGGGGAAAGCTTTCCTGTATGGAATAAAAAAAATGTATCCAACAGCATGACAGTAGTTTCTTTCATGAGTGAAGATGAACAAGTATATTTCAATTTTTGGTAAGGCAGTGGACAAATTCAATTTGTCAGAAGCCTTTCTGAAAGAGAACACKAACACTGTCCCTTCTGCATGGCAGTGTCAGTGGTCCAGATGGGATTTCAAGAGTACTTAGGTATTTCCTAAGTTTCACTTAGGTAGCCTAACTGGTTTGTTGGGGGTTTGTTGTTGTTGTTGTTGGTTTTGTTTGTTTGTTTTTGTTTTTGCTTTTGGTTTTTTGGGTTTTCTTCCTGCTTTCTAGCCCATTTCATGAAGCATGAAAACAATTAGGAAATAAGTAAGTGGTAAGACATAGATGAGTTCCAAACCAGAGGGTTACTGAGTTGACTGCACTGGGGGCAGTAGCTATCACGGATATACCTAATAAGAAAAAGGGTTTAAAATCAAAAGTATACATAGAAAAACAAAGCAAAAAAACAAACAAAAAACCAAAAAAAACCCCCCCCAAAAAAAAACCCCAAAAAAAAAACTTGATAACTTAGGAATCTATAACCAAAGAATTGAGTTTCAATGCAGCTGAAGAAAAAAGAAGAGTAGGACAACCACAAAGCTGTTAGAAAATACGAGCAGATTTCTGTGAGATGCTATTAGAAAATATGAGCAGATTTCTGTGAGAAACATAGCCTATGTTAACATGAAGGACTGAGTTTAAAACATCCACTGACTATCTGATTCTCCTCCAAGCTATGGACCACATCAATGACAGCTGAGGGAAGATAAAAGAGGGGAAAAGGGAAAAATAATGTGGTACTTGAATAAGGAAGTATGCTAAAATCTTGCATTTATAGCACCAATATATCTCACTAGTCACTTTTTTTTTTTGGTCCTGCATAAGAAGGATATAAATTGAATAAACTCTCCTCACCTCAAGTTTTAAGCTTTGAAGCCATGATCAATTACCTCTTGTCTGGTTAGACCCCAGCTGGAGTCCACGGGTCAGGTCTGGAGTCCACAGCACTTGAAAGACATGAGGAGGATACAAAAATGACCTGAGGTCTGCAGCAGAATCCAGAGGAGGCTAAAAACTGATCCAAGGTCTGCAGCACAGTCCGGAGGAGGCTACAAAAATGACCCAAGGTCTGCAGCACCTCTCCGAAAAGGAGAGGCTGAGAGAGTTGGGATTRTTCAGCCTGGAGAAGAGAAGACTTYAGGGTGACCTTYCACAGCCTTCCTATGCAAACCTTCTGGAAGGGCCTGTTGTCACAGGACAAGGGGTGATGGTTTTAAAGCAAAATAGGGTAGATTCAGATGAGATAGAAGATTGMAGTTTTCTTGCAATGAGCATGGTAAAATACTCTCTGAGCAGATTGCTCAGAGGTAAGTGCATCATCTCTGGAAACATTCGAGGTAAGACTGGACAGGCTCTGAGTAGCCCCTGCTCATTGCACCAGGATTGGACAACAAGACCTTTAATGGAGCCTTCCAACCCAAACTATTCYAGGAYTCTATGAATGCATAAAATTCACCAGCATACAGTTTAGATGGGTGCTGATGCACTTCACTATGTTTTTATTCTATGATGGCAGCTCTTAAAGCCATGTAACACTGAAGTAAAAAACTTTTTTTTTTCTCCTTCAAGATATCTATAGTAAGTTACATTCAAATTTAGTTCCTTAATAAGAAAAAGTTTTTTTTTTTTTTGTTTCTGGAATAGCACCATTTGTAACATTAAACATATATAGCATTTAGAAAATGTCTCATAGACGTAGGTACCTTCATATTACCAATCATCATTATGGAAACTCACCTAGGACAATAGAGATGATGATAAAATGCAGAACATAAGCTTGCCTAATTTGAGAATGTAGCTGGTAAAAATAATTGGAAGATGACCTTTTTTAACTTTTCACAGAAAAACCTGTTGCTTTTATTTTAAATTTTTTTTTCAGGCTAAATTCACCCCCCCACACACACCTCTAGTTAGCCACTTGACACAAAATATCTAACTCAACTTAAAACCATGCTGTCAGAAGAACAGGATATTTGACTATAAGCAATGTTGATTGTGAATGAAGTGTCTGACGTGAAAATCAATGAGGAATTAGGAGCCAAAAAAGAGGAGTAGGTGTCTGAACACTTTAAACTGTCCCTAAATAATTAACTGTAAGCAACTGTTCACATTTAGTGCATTCTGTCCTGTAAGGTCTAAAAGTCTTTAATAAACTGAGGAAAATTTTATGTCATGTTTACTTAAACAGATGAGTGCATGCAAYAATCATGAGAAGGCACTTTAGTGCTTCAACAAGGCAGTGAAATTAATAAATTCTTAGTATATGTCCTAGTTTCAAACTCAAGATCAGAAAGCTCCCAAGTGGTTGGAAATGCTGCTTCCTGTTCAAAAAGTATACGAAGGAATTTAATTTTTCCTGGGATGACACAAAAGTACAGCAAGCAGGTTTAGAGGCATGTAAAACCAAGGATTGTTCAAACATAAGAAAGAAAACATAAAAACCAACTTCACCTCAGGTGGCTTACAATGTGGATTGTAGGGAATATRCAATGAGAGACTACACAAATACAGAGAAATTAAGGTAATAATTTAAGCTACATGCAGATAGCATCTAGCTTGGGGAAGTTGAGTAACCAATACAGCAGAGGTGACATCTATTTATGTAAGTGTGAATATTGGTAACCCATATCCTCTGAAGAAGTAGGGGAGATAGTTTTAAGGTTCAGGTTTTCATAATTTCTGATTCTACATATTATGGTCATGAAAATCTCTAATACCTCAGATGTCAGAAAGTCCTTCCTTGAGCAAATCCCAGTTATGTACTCTGAAATACCAGAGACATACCACTTTTTTTTGAGGATGTAGGTAAAACAAGGCATTAGGCTGTCAAGAGAAGAGGCTAATTGGGAAATCAAGAGGAGATAATGATAAGCAAATGTTGCAGTTTAGATGTTCAGAGAAGCAGGCAGCAGTCACAGGAGTTCTTTGCAGTTACATGCTGAGGAGATGCAGAAAAAAATGAAAGCAGGGTAAATATCATTAGAAAAACTGTTTTAATTGCAAATGCAGTTACAGGCATTACTAGCTGTTATAGGTGCATCTATTTTTAGACTCCTATCCATACACTTGGGCAAGGTATGCAAGCACTTAGATATGAAATTTCTGAGATTGTCTGAATGATAACAAGACCTCATGAATCACTGCCAACCAAACTTCACTCTAGCCTAGAAATTTTGAATGCTTGTTTGCCTGCTCAGTCAGCCCAGTCAAGAGTTCATTCTGCTCTTAAGCTTAAGAAAATCTGACCATATTTTATTGAATTTGATTTTATTGAATGCAAATATAAGTGTTTCCCAATTGAGTAATTAATTTAAAACTTTCAGTTACTGATAGGATTTTTCAGAAGTGCTGTATGAACAAATACAGAAMAGTCTTCCAGAGGCAGGATTCCTCTCTCTGGATTATGGCATGTATTACTTTTCAGGGAGCAAAAAGAATAAATAAATACAAACTTGTGATAATTTGTGCAGGACAATTGTGTGTTAATGGTTCGTAAAGCTGATGCTGCAGGCTTGAGCACTTACATGCAAATCTAAAGGAAAATGAAAAGGTAGAAAAAGTATTTTTAAATTAAAAAAAAAAGGGGTAACATTTTTTTCCACTTTAAATTGCTGTAACATTATATTTTCTGCCTGAAGACTGTGGGAAGGGATGATTACTATTTTCTAGTGGCAGCATGTGCTGCCATGTATTTTTCTTGACCCAGTATTTGCACACGTCCATACTGAATGCACCACATATAGAAGCTTATAAAAATGCAGACATACACATCCGTACACATACACAGGTTTTTTGATGCTAGAAAGACTCTCTACCACTGAAAAGGTTATGTTATTGCTGACTTCCCAGAATATAAATGCTGCCTGCACTTTTGMTATTAACTGAGGACCAGTTCTTGGAGGTTTGGAGGTTCACCTCATTCTAAACAAATATTATTGAGGCACCATATCCTTAATGTCCATGTGCCTGAGKAATTAGGCATACCACCACTGGAAGAGAGTGGTGCCATGTGAACTGTGATAGTACAAAGGTGGAATGAAGAGGGAGAGGAGGTGTTCCAGGTGTTGGAGCAGAGATTCCCTTCCAGGCCCATGAAAGCCTAAGGTGGAGCAGATATAAAACCCATTCTCTGGCCAATTATCTTCTTTCTTAAAACAAGAATGCTTCCCTGGTAGTATTGTAAAGGAGAAATATTCCCAGTAAATGACAAATCTTTGGGCATATGGAGGGAGAAAATGATTCTGAAGATGCAAACTTAGTATTTATTTTAATTTATTCTATTTATTTTTTTCCATATCAGACCAAMCAGAAAAGTGCCAAAAGAAGGTAGCTAGGCAATCTATCTGCTCCAAAGAATGGAAAAATAAAATTCCACATTTATACATCCAAAGAGGAATCAGGGAAAGAAAGAACAAATTTTCACTTGGTTCCTTTCATTCTAGAATATTTTCAGTCTTTTTATTACAGTTACATTGCAGTTASATCTCTACCAAAGAACAGTAATATTTAGGATTAAATCTTATCTCTATGTCAGTCCTGGCTGTATCAGATGTATTGCCCATTTATATTTTTCTGCATAAATATTTTCAAAACTGAGAGGGCTCATTTCTGAAAGGAAAGATCTTGGTTTGTTCACTTAAAAGCAGTTAAGGAAAACTTTTACCTTAGAGTTTTATGTCATAAAAGATAGAAGATTGAAACATTTTGTTACATTCTCAGTAATAAACKTCAGAAAACATAACAAACATCTAGCCATAAGCAGATAGTTAAAGTCCTATTTGCTATAAATTTACATATTTAGTAACAGGKTTTTTGGAAGTTTTATACTTTGCAGCTAGTCTTAGGAGAAGTAGATTACTGGACAGATTTTTTTTGTTGTTTTAAAGAGTGTTCATAYATGAAATAAAGTCTAGGCAGGGAAAATAAAGTATGAAAAAGGGAATTGGTCCAAAAGATTTCATTTTCTCCAGCTGTGGAAATGATCTGYTAGAATACCTAGAAATCAATAGTTCAATTGATGGATAGTCAACCTTTTTAAATAGACTYCTTGTTTTATATCACTTCTGGTTTTATAGACTTGTGGTTTATAACACACATAAAAGATACAAGCTTTGTTTAATTTGGAATTTTTATCAGTATTTGAAAGACTTCATGCTTAATTCATATTTAAATAATGGCAATTAGTATSTGAATTTCCATGACACAATTTGAGGATAAAAACATCACAGAAAACCTTCAGTGTCAACTTAATTACTGCAGCATTAATTATGATTGCTATCTCGAGGACTATCCTTTCTCTCAGAAACACTGGAGTGCTAAACTTCAAAGGTGAAAGTTCTAGTGATTCAAAAAGATTGATATCTGTCAGTTCTCAATTCCAGTATTTTCTATTTCATTTAAGGAACACACTTATATAATGAAAGCCGGACAGAAGTTTCTTGAAAGCAGTAATTATTTTAGAAGCAATGTTTTTGGAGTTGTCTACTATTTAATTAAATGGGGCGGTTGTTTTCTTTTTCTTGTTGCTGTTGTTGTTGTTTGCTTTTATTGACCTCCAAGCTTCCTATGCTGCCAAACATATCATTTTCTTATCTCAGTAGAACAGAACAATGCAAAGTGGTGTGGGTGGTTTCCAGTGCTTTATGTTTGCACACAGTTCTCCAGAGATACAATTATGATGGAAACTAATTGAAAATTCCCTGGAGTTCCTTAGGTACCCCTGAGTACTTGAATTTCCATGCAGAAATTTCTTTCTGTCAGTCYCCTTGGGAAAACAGAAATACTGCAAACTATTCATCCTAGCAAGCAGATAACCTTTAAGACTAATCAGTACTGACTATGATATTTCTTTTCATGTCCATCATCTTGAATACTCCACAGCAATTCCTTAAGTAATCATTAAAAATGTGTGATGTGCTCGCAAGCATCGTTATTTAAACATCCTTCTTATACATATTCCTAAAGGAAAAGAAATGCTGCAAGCAAAACACAGCAGTTATAAAATTCTGTACTTCATAGAATCACAGAATGGTTTGGGTTGGAAGGGGTTTTAAAGACCATTTTGTTACAACTCTGCTGCCACGGGCAGGGTCACCTTTCACTAGACCAGGTTGCTCAGAGCCCCATCCAACCTGGCCTTGAACACTTCCAGGGATGGGGCAGCCACAGCTTCTCTGGGCAACCTGTGCCAGGGCCTCACCACCCTCACAAGGAAGAATTTCTTCCTAATCTCTAATCTAACCTTAATCTCTGTCACTTTGAAGCTGTTGTCCCTTGTCACTCCAGACTCTTGTAAAAAGCCTCTTTCAATCTTTCCCTTTGGCTCCCTTCAGGTACTGGAAGGTCACAATTAGGTCACCCCCAGGCATTCTCTTCTCCAGGCTGAACAATCCCAGCTCTCTCAGCCTTTTCTCCCAGCAGAGCTGCTCCATCCCTCTGATCATCTTGGTGGCCTCCTCTGGCCTGGCTCCAGCAGCTCCCTGTCCTTCCCGTGCTGAATGCAACATTGCAGGTGGGGCCTCATAAAAGTATCAAATATACAAACTTCAAGAGTGTATACATGGGAAAAATCTTAACAACAGTCATGGTTTTTTTCTTTTCCCAACCTGCTCCTGAGGACAGGAATGGATAGCACTGTATTAGATAAAGATAACAGAAGAATRGCCTGATTGCAGTTTATGTTGATGATATACTCCCTCCCTTCACTTTCTTCCTCTTGCTGCCTGAATGTTTGTTACAGGCAATTAAACAGGTGATGGATGAACCCTCAGCTCTTGGATTTTACTGCAAACTATACAAAGTTTGAAAACACTGCTGTGTGTTATGAATTATGAGCCYTTACTGACTAGTTTGCATTTCATCTGGCCTTGAAGAGTTTTACATGTGTGAGAAATAAAGAACCCACAATAAGGGTAGATCATAAAGAAAATAAAAATTCTTTATTAACAGGTGAAAAATACTAGCAATTCTTACCATGTTTTTTCATTTGGAATAACCAAATCCTGTGCTGTGTTTGCTGTAWTTCTCCCTGCAAGGAAGAATGGCAAAACACATTTACATGTTTCTCAGTTCAAAATTGTTGCTACTGTGTTCAGGAACAGAACTCAATCCCATAAGATATAAAATTCTGCAGATGAGTTTGCCATTCCAAATATTTCCATATTATGAGGTGCACAGCCATAAGAGCATGTGTGCACTGCAATATGTGCACTGCCTTGATCCACACCTGCATTAAGAACAGCTCTTACTCACTTCTTGAAATCATTGCACTACTTGCTGATGACAGCCATGGAAACAGGCATGGACTTCTTTTATCCTATTTGCTGCTCTTTATGCTACCACAAAAATTCAGAAAAAAAATCCCATAAACAAGAGAGAAGATGAGTTTTATTTGTTCCTTTTTAATTTCATGCTTTAGGGAAGTAAAATAAACTAAACTAAAAGCGCCATAAAATTTGATGGGCAGTTGATTTTCTTGCCTAAACTAAGAAGATTAAAACTCTGCCTTCAGATTGCTCAGGGAACACCTCTACAGACCCTTAGCTTGTAATCCAGCTATCAAGAAACACTGTTGGTTTCCTGGATAAGTAATGCTTCCATAAAGGATTTAAAATTTCAGGGATAACTTTTCACTAAAACACACAGGTGCCAAGGTCCTCTGTTAAATGTCTGGGATTTGTGAACTCACAGTATAATTGGCCTGTTATTTGAATTTTAATTGTTTGAGCTTTGAATCTAATTAATTTAAATTAATTTCAATCCTAATATATTGAAGTTTTCCTTATTTGACTGGATTCTTAAAGGTACTTAAAAATAAGTAGAAGTTACAAAATGAAATCTTTCAAAAGCATTGGAAAAATAAAAGCATTTCATTGTTCTTTACCCGTCATGAGTTATGCTCATGACTTGCAATTAAATCCATTCAGGAAGACAAATATTTCTTTACCACTAAGTTCTTGCTAACAACTGTGTTATGTGAATATTTTTGTAATATTGGTCTGTTTTTTCTAGTAAAGCATAGCAGGGGGATATAATGTAATGCTTTAATATACTTCAGAATGTCAACTGATATTCTTTAAAAACTTAATTCCTGGTATTTTTTATATTCATTTATTTTTAAATGCCTCACAGAAACATAATGGTACAAGGATCTATAACAGAGCACAGAATAATTTTAGTAGTTATTTTATGTAAATATATCCAAAGAGTAATTCTTCCAAGCACTCTAGTTGCTTTAGAGATTTTGTATAAACTCATTATTTTCTGTAATGAATGAAACAATTAATTAGCAGTTTAAATGAGTCTCCTAATAAATTTGAAAGCTGAACGCATTCAAAATATCTTAATATTCTAAAATCTTAATATTATTGGAATTAAGCATTTTTTAGAAGAAAACGTTTTTAAACTTAGTCCAGAAAAAAATATATCATCATTGTGAAAGTATATATCTTTAAAAAAATATGTAAGTATTTCCTTTGTTATTAAAAAGAAACACTGGGCCTCATAAGAGRCAGAGAGGCTTCCCTGATTGCCCCCAATGGAGCATGGCTTAAGCTTCCAAGACTCCCATAYGAGATATAAGGAAATCCTGCCTCACAGTCAAAGGGGAACTCATTACTCAGTGGGAAGTGTGATCCTAGCATGGTCTCCTTTCTGTGCAGAAGTATTAATCACGCTCATCTTTGCTGTAATAAGATGCTAAACACTGTCATTTAGCACTGCAGAGGTACAAAATTAAACCTCTCTATACACTGCTATGGAAAGGCTACATTTCATAATAGCAGAAGGCTGGGCCCACTCACTCTCTTATAAAAATACTTTTTCCTATGATGCTAATAATTTTATTTTCATGGATACAGCCCTTTGTGTAATCAAATATAGAGCTTGATCTTTTGTTTATTGCAGCATTCAAGCCAAAGAAAATAGATGTCTATTATTAGATTTCATTCTGGCATAATTAAATTGGTTAAGGGTACAATTTTCTACAGAAACTGTACATTTTCCAGTAAAACCAGTATTATGAAATTATGTGTAGAATTTGTCACACAGCAGTGCCTAAAGAAACATCTCTGTTGGCTTAAATATATAACAGAACAGCTGTGCCAATTTGAAGGAACTGTAGTGTGTTAACTATATCCATATAATTATATTGGTATTATTTTTATATGAAAATAAGTCTTAAAAGAGCTAACAGTTTGTTACAGGGAAAGTTTAATCAAGCTTCAGAAGAATGAGCTAATGGAGTGTGCCTGAAATGCACAAAGAGAAAAATTAGCAGGAGATCAATTACAATGCTAGAAAGAATATTAGCAATGACGGAAAGCATGAAAAGCATTTTTAGAAAGGTAAAAAAACAAACAAACAAACAAAAAAAACCCAAAAAAACCCCCCAAAAAATCACAACGTCCCCCCCCCAAAAAGAAAACAACCCAGACAAAACAGACCTTGAAACCTGAGTTTTCATTTTCCTTGAAAGGATTTGTGACCCAGGTCTGTGAACAAAGCCATTACCATGAGTAAGGTTTGAGAGAAGTTAGAGGAACAGAACTAAAAACTACATTTGGAAGAATATAATTGCTTTGTAAGATTAATAGTATTCAAAATGAGTTTAAAAGGAAGTCATTGACTTTTTCATTGTAATGTTGTAGATGTCAGATCATGTACCTCTGTTCATCCTTCACATGTCAGATCAATTTTGTCATAAGCTATGCTTTCTTTCCAGTAAAATTGAGTAGGAATTACATGAAAATCTTACATCTATATATATATATATGTATATGCATGTATATATGCATATATATGTATATAATGGTGACATATGTGGCATATGTTCAGCTACATCACCAACAATGCTGACTTATCTCATCAGGCTATTTTTGATATGTGATGTAAAATAATCTGAAAGGAACTATATCTTATTAGAGAAAAGGACTGCTGCAGGAAAAAGTCAATAAAGTCAAGCAAATAAGTCAATATTAAGCTTGTTGAAGCAGTGTGACAGATTTATAAGCCACTGAAAGCATAGTAGGACCCTTTTATTTCTTTTTTCTTTTTTTTTTTTAGTTAGGAAATGCATAGAAGTCTGTGAACATAGACATGTTCATGTGTGTGAGAATGCAGGTTGACACAATAAAGGAATCCATCCCAGCCTGCAGGGCTGCATCCAGCTCTGGGCTCCCAGCACAGCAAGGACAGGGACCTGCTGGAGCCAGGCCAGAGGAGGCACCAAGGGATCAGAGGGATGGAGCAGCTCTGCTGGGAGGAAAGGCTGAGAGAGCTGGGATTGTTCAGCCTGGAAAAGGGAAGGCTTTGGGGTGAGCTAATTGTGGCCTTCCAGTGCCTGAAGGGAGCCCACAGGAAAGATGGAGAGAGACTACTTACAAGGGCCTGGAGTGACAGGAAATAATCATAAAATTTTTGATTATATATTAAGAAGAAATTCTTTCCTGTGAAGGGGATGAGGCCCTGGCATAGGTTTCCCAGAGCAGCTGTGGCTGCCCCATGCCTGGAAGAGTTCAAAGGCCAGGTTGGATGGAACTCTGAGTAACCTGGTCTAGTGGAAAGTATCCCTGACCACAGCAAAAGGGTTGGAATTGTATNTGGAGCAGCTCTGCTGGGAGGAAAGGCTGAGAGAGCTGGGATTGTTCAGCCTGGAACAGAGAAGGCTTTGGGGTGAGCTAATTGTGGCCTTCCAGTGCCTGAAGGGAGCTCACTGGAAAGATGGAGAGATACTATTTACAAGGGCCTGGAGTGACAGGAAATAATCATAAAAATTTTTGATTATATATTAAGAAGAAATTCTTTCCTGTGAAGGGGATGAGGCCCTGGCACAGGTTTCCCAGAGCAGCTGTGGCTGCCCCATTCCTGGAAGAGTTCAAAGGCCAGGTTGGATGGAACTCTGAGTAACCTGGTCTAGTGGAAAGTATCCCTGACCACAGCAAAAGGGTTGGAATTGTATCTACAAGGTCCCTTCCAACCTAGGGTTTTTATTCTATAATCTATAAYCTTTAGAAGAAGAATAAATAGTTGCTTGCATTCAGGTTGGCTTAGGGTATTAAAATTAATAGCATTCCTACTTATATAGGATGAGAGAGAAAGTTTTGGAATTGTGTTCTAGGAATGCAGCAGATGGAATAAGCAAAACTCACTCAAAATGCTCTTTGTGGATACACCTGGTGTGACATCATCCATGCAGGTATATTTTCTTAAAAAGATGTTTGTGAGGGGAAATAGATGAGGTGCAAGGTCCTGATCAATGGTGTGCTACATTTAACAGATAAAGATCCATGTCTCACTAAAACTGAATTACATTTGTTAGTATAAGATAAATCAGTATCATCTTTCCAACTGTACAACAAAAAAGTCTTTAGGAAAATTTTGGTAAGAAGAACAAGCAGAAAACTTTCATAAGACMAAAATTGTACTAAAAATCTTATAAACAAAAACATAACATATTCTATGTGTTGTCTGGAATTGGTTTTTAGTGTGATTAATGTTTTTACAGGATAATCAAATTATAAAAGAATTATTATTGCTAGTATAGGTACAAAAATGCTAACATTGGATGCTCAAAGCCCAAATCTTCTCATCATCTCTATTACTGAAAAGCTTCATTACACCCTTGAAATCCCCATAACACTCTTAATGTTGTTATTCATTAACTTTATAGTATCTTTTGGGTGTTATGTTCATTCTTSCAATGTTACTCCAGATCCTGAGACYGRCATAGCTAGTTTCCTTCAATGAACTGGAAAAGACTTGGAAGGAGTTTGCAATGAGTCATCAAGCATCTCAGTATTTTGCTAAAAGTATGATGATAATGGTCCAAGGTTGACATGGTTCCATCTTTGCATGACTCCTTATGTACGTCAGAATTTGCTTAGACGTATAATTTTCTTAAATTTTTAGTTTAGACTTTTTTATTATCTTCTTAATCTATGGTTTGTATGTTTTTATCCTCTCTTTCTAATCTCTAAAGCTGTTTTCACCTGATCCATGGTTTCATAACCAGCAACCATGTTGTTTTCTGTCTGAGGCTTGTGTTGACATATTTTATCTGTATTTTTTTTATACCACAGAATCATGAAACTATATCTGCTGAACCTCAACCAAGTTCAACAATTGTAAACACAGGTGCTACATCCTTTTATTGTCATGATTTCAATATATTTGGATTGAAAGCATTGACTCTAACAGTTCAAAACAGACGTCTTGTTTTGAGTAGAACTATCCTAAGTATTGTGTTTCTGCTATAATATATGCCAATATTTGAAATTGTTATAACTAAAGTAAAAACAAAAAGGTAAATTCCATTAAAAAGGTAATAAAACATATATAAATATTAGCAAAGTCAGATTATCTCAAAGTTTCAACTACACTGTTGCTAATTATAATAATTACAAGAACAAAAAAGTGAAAAAAAACCAAGCTCCCTAATAAAACAGAAGAAAAATTCTATTTATTCAGAAGTTGAAGCCATGTGAAAGAAATGCTGGCTTGGCTGCCTCAAGATGTTGGTTTTACTGGAGTTATCAAGAAAGAGACACAATTACTTGTTCTTCTATTTCCAGTGTACAATTTATCTCTGTGACCCTGGAGAATTCCACTGTTGGTATTCAACTATAACTCAAACTATCTGACAGAGAATATTTTGTAGAAATCAATAATGCTGAATGTATTAAAGATAACAATCTCAAGAGACATTGTTTTATGAGTAAAATGGGCAGTTTCAAAGTACTCTAAAAATCCAGTAAAGCTCTCATTTTGCAAGTGAAAACACACATTTTGAATATTTTTATGGCAATACTTTATGAAGAGCTAAGAAGAAAAAATATTAATTTTCCTTCTTTATACATTCCTTTTAAAAAATGAAATTCTTCTCCAAAGACTCTACACTTGCTTTTCACCTAGTAGCTTAGAGTGTTTTCACTTAGGTACTATTAAAAGCAAAGTTGGGTTTTAATCCAACAAATGAATGTACACAGTGGCTCTGATCCAGACCAGATGTTATTTATATATATAAATTGTATATATAAATACATAAATTTATGTATTTTGCATATAGACTCGAATGCTTTTATGGTCTTGGAAAAGAAAAAATAAATAGAGTCAGAAGAACTTCTAGTACCCTCAGCTTGACAGTGTACCAGAGCTCCAAGCAGGCTCCAAATGCAGTGCAATAAGCACAGTTTTTGGTTTGGTTTTATATTGTAACAGCTCTCTTAAKGTCAACTTCACATTTCCTTCTTTCTTGATGGTGTCATTGTTGTTGAATTTTTATCTCTTTTTATACCATTATAATTAYCTGTTTAAGTTTTACTCCTAAACAGACTCCAGAATTGTTTTTCTTTGTCTGCCTTGCTGCAGATTTGTCTTTCCCATATTCATAGAAAGCACCTAAGTGTKTCTCCTATCAGAACTGGCATTAAAATATCATTTTACAAATCAATGGATATGAAGGAGACTCAATATTTTGTCATAGTAATTTGACTTTCCTAATGTTTCATACGTTTAACTGAGGTCTTAAAAGGCATCTAATGGTTGTTTCYTGGTAGCCAGTCAAGAAGGCTGTCCTAGAAGTATTTACAGTTGTGTTTGTGATTGCAACTGGGAATAATCCCAGACATTGCTTCTTTTCAGATGTCTGCAAAAATGACTCTAAACTATCTGATAGAAGGAGATTAGAAATGCATTTTCATTTCACTCTGCCTCTTCCATAAAACTTTATACCCAGTTGTCTATCCCAGAACTTAATAGTTATGGTGATGTATTTCTTAGAACTATGAATCTTTTCAGCCATGTCTTCAATTAGGTTACCTCCCCTAAATCCAGCATACTTTTTAAAATATTTGTAAGATTTTGGAGACAAATCACTGAAACATAGTATGTCCTCTTAGGCTTAAGGAAAACCCTTAAGAATAGAAAAGCTTAATGACCTCTTTTAGAGGTTCAATTTTTGATTGTGCCACATACAAAGGCAGGCCTTAATTTTACTGCCACACATGAGTACAGTGAATGATACACTATTTCTTTATCAGGCTGGACAATAATTCTGGAACAGCAGAAGCCTGTCTTTAGATATCAGATGATACGTAATATCTTGATAACTAGCAACTATATTGCTATTCCTTCAGGTGACTTTTGGATAAATCACTCAGGACTTTCAATTCTATTTGCAATAGTATACTTGAATACCTGGGTTCTTGTRAAGCTTGATTTAATTTGTACTTAACAGGTATATTTATTAAAAATGTCACAGGAAGTAATGACTGTGGGCTCATCTCTCTCTAAAATGTTGTCCTTTTTTCAAAATATTTCTTTCAAAATTACTAAATTATGTGGTTCCTGTAAATAACATTACTGAACATTTCACATTTTCATCATTAAAAACTTCAAATAGTAACAAGGTGAAAAAATGCATGGGAGAGAATTTCCACCATATACCATATGGTGGAAATACAAAAAAATACATAAAAATACAGATAAAATACCATGAATTTCCACCATCCAAATGAATTACTCTAAAGACTTTGATGTGGTAATGTCACTTTCTCTCACTTTCACTACAAGTTTACACCTTGTCATCCAAACTTCTGTGCTTAGTATCTGCAGAGTATCTGCAGAGGATATTTTGCTCCACCTACAGTGGGTTGCTCCACTAGAAAGTTAACCTAATGGCTATTTGTGACCAAAAGTCTAGGTCTTTAACAGAAAAAAAAATGAGATATTTTCACTTCTACCTCTTGTTTACACTAAAAGTAGATTGCTTTTCAATCATATTCCATTCTCATTTCAGACATGGAGTGTTTTTCTGCTCTTAGTATTATTATTTCTGAAATAAATTAGATGACAGAAATGTTTTTCTCTGTAAATTCTTACAAGTCTTGTTATAAGACCTGAATAATAAGCAGTTTTTCTATTCTTATCACATATTTCCTCATAATTCTGACAATATAGAGGAGAAAAAAAACACACAAGGCAGAGAAAACTTTAAATATTCTCTTTGATGGAAAGAAGTTAAAGAATATTGGGACAGATRAAGAAATTATGAAGCCAAGTTAATATGACATCTTTTATAGACTTCAAGATATTGGAATAAACTTARAAATCTATCACACAGCAAAAATTGTTTTGCAAATAACTAGACATCTAAATTGATTTCCAATGGTACTTTATTGTCTGTGTTTGATGAAACATTGTTTTGTACTTGTTTGTAGGTCCTTTCCCTCATCTGAGRACAGAAGAAATAAAACCCCCACACTTTAAAACCAAACAAACAGAGAGCAATTTGCACTGCATTTGGGTCCCTGAAYTAATTTATTGGTATAGTTATTTTCCTACCCCTTAATTTTTARTAGCTATCACTATTTTTATAGGAATTTTATGAAAGCAAAGAATTCACAGTTAAACTCTTCTGGATTTATGGTTGAAATCCTTGGATATATGTTTAGTTTGTAATTCACTTCAGATGGTATAATGAAGTAAGACAAAAATCAGAGTTTGTTAGAGACGATATGAGGACACAACAAACCCAACAAAACAGCCAAAACCCTAAACCTTTAGATACAGGAATTATTTTCATCTGCAAGTGATTCTTTGTGCTCTCTGTAGAAATTAATTGACATGGGACAGAGGTGCAGGGAATTGCATTTGAAATCTTTGAGTGCTTGTGTGTTTCCTGTTTGAGCTGATCCAGGTCTTCAAAAGTCACTTCTAATTTCAGCAACTGTAGTCAATATGCGACGTGAGATGAAGTGGTTTTCCTTTCTGACAAGAAATATTTCCTAACAAAACTTTGTCAGGGTTTTTGTTGGTTTGGTGGGTAGGTTTGGGGTTTCTTCTGTTTCTTCGTTTTATTTTGGTTTCTGTTTGCTTGCCTGTTTTGTTTGGTGTTTTTCCCCCATTCTTTTTCTATTTAAAGAGATATCTGGATATTTAAACACTTCCAGARCTAAATCATAATTATCACTGWGCCTTGATTTAAGAGACACATAATMARTTTTCCTGCTGAARGGAAAACTGAACATAAAAGAAAAAAAAATCTATGATTTATTATACTTTATATTGTGAATTATGTTATATATGCCTGATATTTTTGTCTATCATTTTAAGGCTGCATTCCATGGACAAAGAAAGAGACTGGTTTCCTGATGGGGATAACAAGAACATTTGGGGTTGGAAAAAAGAGTATGAAAATAGGAATGAGCTGCCTTTGAGGAAAAAGAGTGGGTTTTGGGGTTTTTTTTTTGTTTTTTACAGTGGGCAATAAACCTTGAAATGTGTGTCTTTGGAGGATTGAAATATATTTAACATGTGCTAGTGAGTATATTTTGGCTTTGAGTAATAAGGACATCTTGAGATTATACCTATGAGAATGCACAATTTTAACCAGAAAGGTTTTGTTGTGCTGTAAGTATGTTACTACTTTGGATATTACTCTGCATGTTACTCATTTTTTTT
The DNA here is from genome assembly GCA_002167245.1 of Sporophila hypoxantha. NCBI lineage: Eukaryota > Metazoa > Chordata > Aves > Passeriformes > Thraupidae > Sporophila > Sporophila hypoxantha. The sequence goes on from NDFG01000537.1 coordinate 2,779,426, forward strand.
CTGGCAGAACGTGAAGAATGTGGATCTATAAAGTGCTAAAAATTCATTGTGATATTTTATTAATTGATTAATACCCCCATAATTAATATGTTTTATTGTCTTCAAGATAAAAAGCAATTAATGTTGAATCTTATAAATTTTTTAAGTATTACTTACCCTGTCTTTAATTTCAGTTTCATCTGATTTATTGTGTTTTAAAGCTCCTTCTAATCATGGCACATATTGTTATAGTAGGAGAATTCACAATGATTACAAAGTTTCATGCCTATACTAATTAAGATTTTCTTGCTTTTATAAATGTGTTACTTTCTATCAAGGATGGTGTGATRTAAGAACTCCTATAAGAATCCTTTAAATTTTGCACCCCAAAATACATGACCAAGATCTTTCTGCATATCAGTTTATTGAAACCAGAAGTGTATTGCAAGAAAAATACACAATTGCTGTGCTCCTAAAAATAATCCTTGTTCAATATTTTTTTCATCTAGAAACCAACTTCATATATCCTCATGTCAGAAGAATTTCTATATTTCAATRTGGTTGAGAATACATTTTTATATTTAATTCTTAATAACACAAATATTAGGATAGTTCAATTTTTGTGTTTAAATCTTCTAAGCATGTGAATTTGTTGATASAGTGTACAAATGATAGACTTGTCACAAGCTTAGATTTGTATTAACATGTATATAATGTCTTTTATTGATCCATTAAAGTACATATTACTGTCTATCCAATCAGGTAATTACAGGGTGGGTTTTCTGCTATTTTTGTYATCATTTTATAAATATTACTGATAGATAGTTTCCAGACATTTCAAATACTGTCTAGAGTTTTGAAAACATGGATGAAAACTTTATAGTCATATAACAAGAGAATTTRTTTTCTTTCATCCCACTCCTAAGCATTTTTCTAAGCATGTTCCTGATATAGTTTTTGACAGTGATGATATTAAGCGAAATCTTCACCTCCAAAACCAGGAAGGCTTGAAATTCTTGAAATACATAAAAATAGATAAAGAGAGGCATGTAATACATATAAACAAAGATCTGTCTGGTTAAAACATTGGAAGACAAAAAATGGTTATTCATACTTTGCTAGCATATCTTGTATTTTCTTAAGCAAAGTTGCTATGTATCAAACTGAAAGAGTAGGTTTAGATAAGATATTAGAAATAAATTCTTCCCTGTGAGAGCACTGAGGAGATGGCACAGGTTTCCAGGRAAGCTGTAGATGTCCCATCCCTGGAAGTGTTCAAGGCCAGGTTGGATGGGGCTCAGAGCACCCTGGGATAGTGGAAGGTGCCCCTGCCCATGGCAGGGGTGCCAACTCAAACCTCTATGGTTCCATGATCTTCAAGTATTTTTAATTTCAGTTCAATGTTTTTATGTGTCACTAGTTCTACAGTTTCATTTCATAAGGAAATATTAATACTTTTTAGAAATAATTTCTTAGACGTCACTTTCTATTTTTGATGTAGATTATTTTATAAAGTCTTAGAACTCCACCTTCATAAAATTCATTGTCTTAGAGGTCAGGATTTATGCCTTTACCTCATTGAAGTAAAGGAAAGTTTGCACCAATGGATCTTATCCAGAAAGTTAAAACCACCTTCCTGTACCTTTTCTTGCCACAGAAGTAAATGACCTGGTTTTGAACCTGTATCAAAGAACAGCTAATATTATGTAAATCTGATTAAAAGATTAATAATTTTTTTAAAAATCAGTTTGTCTGCAGGTTTAATTTAGCTATAAGTTTATCATTCCTAACCTCAGCAAGCCTTGCTTCTGAAGACATCACCACTAATTTTCTTCTCTGTCTGCTTTTAAAAAAATATGTATTTAGCTTTCCAATGTTTCTTTTGATAGTTGACAGAGAGCTTTATATTACCACATAGCACATTTTTCATGTCATCTTATTTTTTCTGATSAAAAATTCTTTGTTTAATAGATATATCATTAGCTTTTTTTCCCAATTTTTAAGAATTTATTATTTTTACTTTATTTCTCTAATAATAAAGTAAATATCTGTCTAATAAGAAAGTAATGACTAATAAAGTAACATAGTTACAGGGTTTAAGCAGCTCCATATTTGACAGTACACATTCAATCCTCCTGATAATTTGGTGGTTCCCACTCAGATAAACTTCTTAAGTTCTTTTTTATCTGCTTGAGTTTTTATATTTTTCACTGGAGGCTATGCAAGTTACAGAATAGTAATGCTTCCACCTGTAAATAATGAGAGAACCTCCACATGGCAATGGTCTTGTTGAATAACTAGAAAATATTTGCATTCGGACAAAGAGCAAAGCAACAGTATTGGACTCTGTCTTTTCTCAATGAACAGAAGAATGTTGTGTCCTGAACACATTTCTGTTTATGAGMATTAATTTTTCATAGRATCATCRGATCATAGAATGGTTTGAGTTGGAAGGGGCATCAAAGAGCATCTGCAACYCCCTGCCATGGGCAGGGACACCTYCCACTAGASCAGGCTGCTCAAAGCCCCAYCCAACCTGGCCTTGAACACTGCCAGGGACAAGGCACCTTTGCTCGAGTGTCTTCTGCTTCTATCATGAACAATTTCACTCTTTGAGCAATATTATTTCGGCATGCTGCAGTCCAGGACACAATATCCAAATGCTTTTTTATGCAGTCTGGGAAAGCATCTCCAGCTTCTGGATCATGTGTTCCAGAAAAAATCCCAGGAAGTTCCCACCGAGGCTCAGTCAGTTGCAGTTCGTGCTATAGAAATTGTTGGGCTTTAAGTCTTATGCAACTTTTTAAATTGGGTAGAAACTTAAAAAAATGTTAAGCATGTCATCTCTCCCCCTTCGTAGAGATCTCCTTTAAGCTAAAGGAGACTGTAAAAATGGACTGTAGACCCTGCTGGACAAGCCATGTTCCACGCCACTGGAAGAAAATAGTGCTGATACTTTCTCATTAGTGCTCAGGAATTACAGCAGTAATAGGTGTTTTTTGAGAAATATTTCTAGCTCTTCTTCCAAGTGTGCTGACAAGACTATTCTGGTGATAAAAGCAAGTTTAGAAAAAGTAAATATGGATGTCACCTGCCATGGCTTACTTTCCAAAGGAGGACGTTGCTGGCTGTACAATTTCACAGTTACTTTGTGAATATCTGTTAAATGCATCGTGTGTAAAATTATCACGCCTTGAAAAACTAGCGTGGAAGCCTTTGCTGGCATATTTGGGTCACCTCATGCATTTCTTCAGTATTTGATATTTGCAGCACCTTATTTCCTTTTGTCAGTTATTGTGATGCTTCTTGTACCTTGTATCTCGATTATCATTTAGAGTTCCTCAAAATTTCTGCAGTTGAGACAGCAATGCTTGTCAGACTAAAATAAATCTGAAACAACTCCTTGTTACTTTTCTTTTGTAGTAGAAGGTAATCACAGGGTCTTCTGAAGGAATATTTAGGCATGAGATACAAAAGTTATTAAATTAGAATCCTCTGCGGTCTCTTTTTGACCACAGAAAAGAAATATTGTTCATTTTTTCTTCTCCAACCTCTCTACTAATTTTTGGTTTTTTRATCTTAATTATTYCATCTACTTGGATAGGRRWTT
>NDFG01000537.1:2783038-2796718 GCA_002167245.1 Sporophila hypoxantha
TTTKGGKKTTTTTTTTTGCYACTGGTTTTTCTTTCAATTCTATTYAATTCACATTGCAAACAATACACTGGGCTGCCTTTCATGTCAAACCTGGAATACTGGTCAAGGCTGCCATGGAACAACCAATGAGAGAAATTGTTTCTGTTTCATAAAAGTGTACCCAAAAGGAGAACCTGAGCCACACCTTGTATACATGAAATTAAATATTTTCTTTTAATTTGCTGCTTTAAATAATTCTGAGAACTAGCATACTAAAATTATTCTGCATACCTCTGTACTCCCTCAGTGTCTAGAAGCCAGATAAGAGGGGACTGAAGTCCAGTGTTTGACCTCTTTTGTAAAATCACAATTCTGGTTTTCTTGCACTAGGGRCATACCAGTAGAAAACTATGAAAGGAAAAAGGATTTTCTTTGRAAATGATGATTTCTAAAAACATACAACAGGGTGGGTTTGAAGAATTTTCAAAGATTTTTTCAAATTTTTGAAATTTTGTCAGAATTTTTTCATTTAAGTGTTCTTCTATAAATGTAAATATTATTTTTCATTCTTCTTGTTTGAAATTCAGGGTTTGGAACAGCTGTGCTTTGTTTTACTTTGTATTTTTTCCCTACAAAATAAATTTATCACATTWATTTGAGATATTTTCAATAGAACAAGCTAAAGACAAAAAAAATCCAAAATTTTTCATTTTAAAAATATGGGGTTTTTTAGAATTGTATCAGTCTCCACAGGAAAAAAAATATTGAAAATAAATTTAATTTTTTTGATTTTGACTTCAACAGTATAGTTTGATTTGTTTTTCTGGTTTCAGAACCTAAATTGGACCCTTAGTTCTTCAATTTCTCTMTTTCTGATCTCTGGCCAAACATAGCTTTGACTTGCAGTGAMGAGTTTGTGTGTCTCCACTCTTTCTGTGTGTTTCTTKCCATTCCAAATTTGACATTTCTATTTGATTTGGGAGGATGTTTTTGTTAATGTGYGCTTTTTGTTCCATCASTGTTCAAAGCCWGGTTGGATGGGGCCCTGARCAAGCTGGTCTAGTGGAACGTGTCCTTGYCCATGGCAGAGGGTTGGAACAAGGTGATSCTTAAAATYCTGTCTAACCCAGACTACTTTATGATTCTAYCAWTTCAGCTAAAAGMACTWATCTTTCTTTTGAGAAATAATTCTAATCCTGCTTTTTTGCATCTATTGTACTTTAGGTAAATAATCATACATGTGAAAGAAAATTTTATATAGCAGATGCCTACTGATCTTGAATATTTAATATTGTATTTAAAACCATAATATTATTTTTATCTCCTCTTCAATATTTGTTATGCTTTTTTGTGTATATTTTCTACTTCTCTGCAGGTAAATCTTGATTTAACTTAGTAACAAAATAAATCTCATTGTCTAAAGCTGGAATATATCCAGTGTTTTATTATAGGTCATCTATCTCTACCTTGCATCTTAATTAATTAATTAATGGCTGAGTGATCTCTCCCTGTCCTTATCTTGAGCCATGAGTTTTTTGACACATTTTTTTTCTGCCCTGCACAGCTGATGAGGGGACTGATAGATTGAATTTTGTGGGCTTCTAGCATCCAACCAGGATCAACCCACTACAGTCAGTCAATAGTCTTTAAATAATGTGGTGGAAAATATCTTGGGCAAGAAATATTTATGTACCAGAAAACCACCTAAGATTGTAGTAATAGTGTGCTCCATGTAAAATATATTTAAATCCACATAAACACAGATATAAAATAGCTCTATTCCAAAGATCAAATTCTCCTGTTCTATGTGTTAGCACAGCTCCCATGGGCACCCTTATGGCATAATTTACATCTCATCACAGTTAGTCTAACTTAATTGCATCTTTGTGTATAATTAATTATATTATCAATCTGTCTCCTTAATGTTCATTTGGATTTACAAGTTTTTATGATATTAGAAGAACAAAGAGGAATATAAAAAGCTGTGGATTCTTACCTTGGGTTTTAATACATCCAGCAGGTTCAAACCCATGAGGAGAACACAAACAAACAAACAAACAAACAAAAAACAGGGAAGACTGCAGTTAAATATAATTAGGAAACATATTTTGATGTATTCCAAAACAAATTTTATCCACTTGGGTATCTTTTTTKACTTTTATTGGCTTTTTCTTAATTACTGCATTCTTTAATAAAAAGCTGTGAGTGGCGGGAATGGATGCAGTGGGGGTTGGTTTTGTGAGTAAAAGCTTTTAGAAAAATTTTAGGATGAATGTGATAAAAATTATCACTTTGGTTTATGATTTCTGTTTGTTTGGCTTTTTTACCATGCAGAGAACCTCATATATATTATGTACATGAATGTACATCTTACTCAGTCTTCTACCTTAGCTGCTGTATCTGCAGTCTGTGTATCCTCTAAATTCACTCTTACACTAAWTTTAAATAGAGAGGCCTTATCATTAACTGAAATTATTTAGTTTGTGAAAGACCTGGATTAAAAACTGTCTGACACTCTTCAGTTGTCATTTACTCTATTTTAATTCTCAAAAAGCCYAAATTATATTTTGAACTACAGTTTCATGTACCTTCAATCAAGAAAATTTCTGTGAACAAAGAGAGTGTTCACACTGATGGATAGAGCACAACACCCATGCTGAGGGAATTGACATTAGAAATTGCAGGAATCTAGTATGAAACTATCCACCTTTAAGGTCTGCAGTGAGAAGTAATCACAACAAACAAAAGAAACCTGAAATAGAATATAAAGGGAACAATAGATTGAGATGCAGATAGCTGAAGATATTTGACCTTCAGTGAGATGAATTCCCACTCAAGCTATCTTCGAGGTCACACCAGTTTTATTCTAAAACAGATTTTGAGCATGATCTTACTATTCAATTGCTTAAAAATTGTTTGTGTTGAACAACATATTTCACAYTGTAGTACCTAGACTTTCACAAAGGAGAAGGTCTATCTATTTGGGAAGAATTTCTTCACTGAAAGGGTTATCCAGCATTGAAATAGGCTGCCCARGGAAGTGATGGAGAGTGTTCAAGAAATGACTGGATGTGGCACTCRTTGCCATGGTCTAGTTCASAAGGGAGAGRTTGGTTAAAGGCTGCACTTTATAATCCTGGAGGTTTTTCCAAACTTMATAATTCTATGATTTTATGATTCYGTTTTCCCAAAGCMCAAGAAGACTTTACASCAGAAGACAGCCAAACACAACCACTGATGCACATCACTACTTTCACCTGCTTTTTGTATTTATCCCTCTGGAATTACTGCTGCCATTTTTATTAATACCTCCCACTGCAGCTGCTCACTCCAAATGGAGGAGTTCTGGCTCAGACACCACTGGGCTTTCTCCTTTTTTTGGAGGCTGATCCTCAAGGACTGGATGCAGAGAGGGAGCCACAACATAATCTTATTGCTGCAAGAGTCCAGGCAAGCTTCCTTCAGGAAGAGATGCTGTGATGGGAAAGGGGTCTTTGCATGGTGTGAGCGTTACCCAGGAAAAGTACCACAAAGCAGCTGAGCCCAAAGAGGTTCTTGGATGCTGACTCAAGGGTGTTTGGCTGCTCCACACTGTGGTGTCAGTACATTAGGTATGGAGAGGTGCAGTGGCTGCCTGAGGTTATCCAGGAACAATATGAGGAATTCGATTACAGATCTCATGAGTCAGCCTTCAGTCACTTGGTTAATAAGCCATGATGTCTCTCTGAAGCAAAGTTAGTAAACACTGTGACATGACAAGTGGCTTTTAAAAAGATCTAAGCAAATWATCCTTTTTTCACTTAATTTTGTTTATGAGTGGGATAAGCTTTCACAACTTACCATCGTTCCCTTAGAAAGCTTTTGCTAAATATCTCCAGTAATTTCAGTACTTCTCTACAAACTGAAAAATAAAATATGTGCTTCAGATTAGGTTGTTTATTGTTATACCTTTTCATTTTAAAGAGGATTTCAAAGGTAAACATCCATTTTAGAATATCAGCACCATCCCTATCTATATCATGTAAGGCTATACAACACTTAAACCTAATTCAGTAATTATGTAGCAGTAAAATACTGAAAAATCTTTTCAAGTGCACTGAAATAAAAGCTAGTACATTGGTCACCCTAAGATAGCTGATTATTCTTATCAGTAAACTTGTGACTTTGGTACCTGCAACAGTTTTTCATGTAACTGTGTAAGTATCTATCTGCATATGCATAATTTCATACACATTTAAAATATCCTGAYGTCTCTTTCCTCAAAATTTGAGGATACACATGTTAATATTTTTTCACATAATTAGAAGGAATRCTATTTCTATGTTTTTAAATAATACAATTGTTTTCTTAGCAAACCAGAATCAATAGGGACACCACTTATGTTATAAATATATACCATGTCATACTATATTGTATATATGCTATATACTTATGCTTAAAACCCTTATTCTGGGCAAAAAAAAGTGTGGTCACTCGTTGGTATTTTTTAGCAAGTATTCTGACTGTAAGATTTTACAAGGAAATGGATTTGTAGGCATAAGATTTCTAATTTATCATCACTTTCAGTTATTTAGTGAAGTACTGGTGGAAATGAAAYGTGTACATGCTGTGAAAAGCTGATGAATCCATCTGCATGCAGTCATTCTCCAGCCAGTGAAAGGTGGGGAAGGCAAAKTGAAGAGGAATTGTCTCACTCCAGAAGAACACTTAAAAAACAGCCATGTGTAATTGCAAAATTTTAATATTAAAGCATTTAAAAAAAGAKCTACTGAGTACATCTCTCTTTAAAAATATAGAAGATTAAACTCATAATATTTGTTGCAGTTATTGGTTAAATAGCTTACATTTTTCTCTTATTTCCCAAAAGCCTGTAGGAATCCACCTGGAGTATTCATTACTATCTCTCAGGTTTGCTCCTGTAAAATTGGCCAAATTTTCTAACTTGATAGGAGTAATCTCACTTATATCAAACAGGAGTAAATGTGGACAGAAAAGGAAGAGGAATTTCAGTCTGAAATGTAAKCTCTCTCTTTTGTGTGCAAAGATTATTCTATTCCTATCTAGACTAACATTACAGAGGTGATGATCCAAGACAGCCAGCATGGCTGTATCAAGGGCAAATTGTTTTTTGACCAACCTGGTGGCCTTCTGCAAGGAAGTGACTGCAACAATCAACAAGGGAAGRCAGACTGATGTCACCTGCCTGGACTTCTGTGATTTCTTCAACAYTGTCCTACATGACATCCTTATCTCCAAATTTGAGAAACATGGCTTTAAAGGGTGGATGGTTTGGATAAAGAATTAGCTGGATGGATGGACACAGCCAGAGAGTTTTGTCCAATGGATCTGTGYGCAGGTGGCCCTTYAATATCTTTATCAATGACAGAGACTGTGGGATTGAGTGCAGACTCMGCAAGTTTGCAGACAACACAAAGCTGAGCAGTGCAGAGGACACCATAAAAGGATGGGATGCCATCCAGGGGGACCTGGACAAGCTTGAGAAGCTGACCCCTGAGAACATCATGAAATTCAACAASTGCCAGGTGCTGGACATGTGTCAGGGCAATCCCAGCAGGACATGAGTACAGACTGGGAGAGAAGTCACTGAGAGCAGCCTGCAGAGAAGGACTYAGAAGTTCTCATAGAAGAAAAGCTGAACAGGAGACAGCAGTGTGTGCCAGCAGCCCAGAAAKCCAAGCGAATCCTGGGTTGCATCAAAAGAAGTGTGTGACCAGCAGGTGTGGAAGGAGATTCTCCCTCTCTACTCTGCCTTCCTGAGATTCCAACTGGAGTGTTGCATCCAACTCYGGGGTCTCCAGCACAAAGGAGATGTGGACCATCTTACCTTTATAGAACAAGTCCAAAGGGGGGCCATGTTGATGACTGGAGAGCTGGAGCACCTTTTCTACAAAGACAGGTGATGAGATCTGGGTGTGAACAACATCTGGGCTATTCACCCTGGAGAAGGCTCTGGGGAGACCTTGCAATGTTTGACCTATTTCAACCTACTGAAAGTGGCTTATAAAAAAGAGGGAGCAAGACATTTTTACACAAGCAAATAAGGTAGGGGGGTAGACAAGGGAGAAGAGTTTTAAACCAAAAGAGGAGAGATCATAAGAAAAAAAAATTCTACTCAGAAGGTGATGGAGCACTGGAACAGGTTTCTCAGAGAAGCTGTGGATGCCCCATCCCTGGAAGTGTTCAGGGCTAGGCTGGATGAAGCTCTGAGCAGCCTAGTCTAGTGGAAAGTGTCCCTGCCCATGGACACAAAACCTTATTTTCGAGATTGTTGAATAGAAAAGAGCTTCAGCTATCATATTAACATTTTAAGTCGTGTGCAATTCATTACAGACTTTTTCATAGTTATAGGYGTCTCTGTATTCAAGGAGTTAAAATTACAATGAAGGACATAAATTGTGTGCTTTTTAATTAGAAAATTGGTTGTTAATACATCATTGCCTGCTGCTGTACAATTTTCAGCRAAATTGCTTTTTCCTTCTGCAGTTTTGGCTTTCTGGGTTTTTTTGAAGGAAAAGGAAATCTTTTCTTTGCCCCAGTCAAGCTGTGCAAACATAAAAAATATTTATGCTTCAGTTACATTCCTAAGGGATAAACAGCAGTTAGGTAGGTAACTCTAACTGAATTTCAATGCAAGTTAGGGACATCTCTGCCTTTACAAATTCCTCCCCCTATAGAAAGTCAGGTTTTTTGCTATAGCACATGCTTTCCCTTGGTAGCGTTAGGAAGAACCCTTATAATTAGAAACTTGCARTGAAATCTTAATGAGAAACATGAGACAATATATCATAATCTAATATAATGATACCTATTAGAATCTTAGAGCTCAACTCATCAGTAGTATACTTACGAATACTTATCTCCATTATTAGGGAATTTTTGTAATTTAATGGATGGATATAATCACCAAGAAGACTGAAAGGAGTACCTGATTGCAGACTGACCCTGGAGCAAAYTGTGATATAATTCATGTTTCAGGCAGGACAAGACTAGTTTACAGAGGGAGAGTAAGACTTTTTCATTTCAACAGTTACAGCTGAATAGTGAGAAAGTAAGCAAATCTTGCAATCCTTGTTATTTTATCATAACAACAGCAGTAAAAATAGGCAGGAGTATGTCCATTATTGGCAGGAATGTGGACAGAATGACCTGACTGGTATTCTCCACCTTCATATTTTTGTGGCTGATAACAATAATGGACATCTGGTAGCTGAAAGTTYCAACACTGATTTGGAAATATATTATATATATATTAATCAAAGCATTATCCTTTTTGAATTATAGATCAGAGACAATAGAATGATAAATAATACAAGAACAAGGTWTCTCTGAAGGTAGTTTCAGAAAAGGGTTCCATAAACACAGCAGGATGTGTTTTCACATCTGTCTGAAACACATTTTCGTGAAATTCCTGAAGATTAATCTTTTCGGAGTACTCACGTATTTGTATGATTAATATCAAGAGTCATTTGTCAGAATTTATAAGGTCTGTCATTTGCACATAGCTGYCATGAGGTTTTTTACACATTAATAATCTTCTATATTGCAAAATATTCAGACAATGTGATTTTAGTAGCTTACAGAAAGAATAGCAGTGTAACAGTCAAAAATGTAAAAAGCATTAATTTTCAACAGTATTATTTTTTCTTGTAATATATCCTTTTCTCCTATTGCCTATTTATATTTCTATTTCCCATTTTCTGCTACTGCTCCTTATCTCTCTTCCCTTTCATGCTGCTCTTATTTTCCCTTTCTTAATTATTCTTCCTCTTTCTTCTTGACACTCTCATTACATTTATTTTTATAAAGTCTCGTTAGAAGGGAGGGAACACTATTAGCAGTCCTGAGATTTTCGTGCTTATGAATTTCCAGTAATGAATGTCTTTTACATCATGATTTTACATTAGAGAAAATAAACTGGAACATGAAAGCACAGCTTAGGCCAAATGAGAATTTCCCTTTTMAAGCTGTGTTAGTTGCATTAGTGGGGTAGATAAAACTTTCTCCTGCCTGCACCCAGCCCTACCTCAGGTACCTCTCTATTCTTGGGTGCAGTAACCTTCCTTCCTGCTCTTTCCCTGGTCACTTAGGCCAGACAATTTTAAAATATATGCACAGTATGAGAGTGCAGAATGCTTGTGTATACATGCAATAGCAGATATCCTGGATGATGGAGCTCCTAGGCCAAGCATTAAGAGACTCACTGGCCCTTATGGAAGATGTCAGAGTTTGYTGCAAACATCAATCAGCCTCTGCTGCTACTTGCAGATCCCTGATGTTGTTGAATCATTCTGATTCTTTGGGTTTTTCAGATGCCACCCCAAGGGTTTTATAACTTTTCATATCAGTATTTTCCCTTTTTAAAGTCTGAACTGCTCCCAGTGCTTCAGCAGTGACACTTTTGAGTTTTCACTTCTATCTTATCTTGTATCATTTTAGCTCACATGCTTCCTCAAGCATTGAARCCAGGTTCCCAGTAACACAGAGCCAAGGTCCAAATGCAGCCTGGGGACACAGAAAGCTGAGTCCATGGGGGGAAAGTGACTCCCAGTCCCTTCCTCGGCCTGTAAGACCTGCCAGCATCTCCATACCTCTGGCAGTGTCTGTGGAAGGAAGTGATTCTTTATCACATCCAGCCCGTTTCTGTGCTATAAACAGCTGCTGCCCTTCCTCCAGAACTTCTGAAATCACAGCAGTCACACTTAATTCTTGTACAGTTTGAGCCCCTTAAGCAGGATCATTTCAGCTATTCTTAGATTATATATCTTATTTCTGTAAGCCTATATCATTCTCTTGAGTCTGAAAATTTCTACTGAAGATATCCCTTCTGTAGCACTTYAGCATTTCCCTCTGTCTCTCTTGATTACATGTGTTGTTTTTGATACTTAATTTGGAAAAAGACCCAACACGGGAAAAATCTTGTGGTTTAGGAAATTGTAAGATTTAGGAACTTAATTTATCCTCTCTTTTTAGCTTCCTAATCTAAAATGCCTGTGTTAATGCTATATGAACAGAAAGCAATAGTTGCATGGGTCGTATCCTTGAATGTACTTTCAGCAGCAGATCCTTTCTGTCACATAACTAATTCCAGCAAAGTATCTGTGTTTAAAGAGAATGCAAAATGGAGCAGAATAAAAATAAGTAGGGGCTAGCCAAAGTGTTTGAGATAAAAAAAGTAAAAGTCATTTTGAGAATTCAAATGTTGTCATGAAGGCAATACTTTTCATTTGCTAATTTAAAAACATTGAGGCATGGGCTACCAAAAGTAAGAACAATATTTTTTTTCCTATTTCCATTGCTTAAAACAATTTCATTTCCTAGAAAAGAAAAAAAAAAGGACTACAACAGAAGAAGGGCAGTGCAAATGCTGAGCTATCAGACTGAATTTTAAGGACACTGACTCTGCTGGGAGGTACTGACATGGGACCTAGCTAATGCAAGATACTCTATGCCTAAACTCAACTGTGATGCCCAGGGGTATTCTGTAACTTTTTTACTTACATGGGTGAAGATGCTGATGCCCTTGATCCAGTCCAGCCAGATCAGAAACTATGAGGCCACATGAATCCATTCCCAATTAAAAATGTTTTAAAAATCAAGGTAATGCACCCAGTTTTTCAGTAGGCTCATTTATACTCATTTATGTGTAGTTCTGCATAAATTCTTTTCTGTAATTTCAGGTCATTTATAAACTCAGGAATTTTGAGTAGCACCAATTGTTCATTTGTACTTACACAGCAACAAAAAGTATGTTTTCAGCCAGGGCAGAGGTCCTAGAGGTATCTCTACATATCTGACACAATTATTGATAATTACACAGCCATAGCTGCATTGAGTTCAGCATTTAAGATGATATTATTTCCCCCTTCTCCCCTCAGATCTGGGTTTTTTTCTATAGTTTCATAAATACACTGTTAGTCTGAGGGACACTTCTAATATATGTTTCCTTTTTTATACTGGTTTGTAGGACTTGGATTAAAAAGGAAGCCCAATTCTCTTAAGTCATAACACCCATTAAAAGTGAGTGCTAAATGCACTGGCAAGGATTAATTTCTAATTCTTCTACTTAATAGCATTTATATCAATAAATTAATAATGGAAATTCTAAAAAGGAAAAAAACTATAGCTTATCTGTAAGAATTCTAGGGAAAAAACCCAGGTGTTGATTGATCCTTATTGCCTTAGATATTTCTAATTCACTATTGTTGTGAATCCACCCTCTATTTCATCAATCCTCAACAGGACCTTTGTCCCAAACCATAAATATCTTTGATTCCTTTATCAAAARGCACAATCACAGTAAGCTGCCTAAAGGGGTGGTAAATTTTGGAAAAATTAAATAAAATATAGATAGCGCTACTCTTATAAAAGTGTGGTTAGGACTCTTATGTTAACTCAGAAAAMCACAGTTTCCTCAAGTTTTCTTTGACAAACTTCAAACTAAGTCAAAAAGGATCCTATGAAATAATATTAAGAAAGCATTCTTTTAACAAGTAAAAAAAGGTCATGTCATCTTTTAAGAATATATTTCTAACTGGAAAAATAGGGYGACTTTTAAGTGGAATCAAACTGTGATAATMTAGTTTCATCAGAGWGTTGGTTTAYCTATAATATATCTKTCTTGAYATRGAGTCAAATTGAGTTAGAAACATTRAGGATTTCAGAGCAGTTCCCAAATCCACCAAATGCAGAAAACAGGTAGGAGTTTAGCTGCAAACTCTTATTTTTCCTTGAACATGTAGCAGGCCAAAATTCACAAGAGTTATTAAGGTAAATACTAAGTGAATATTTGTGCAAATGTTTAGCCACAACTGCTTCTTTTGCAAACAAAACTTTGCAATCTACAAATATTTGCAGAAATAAAAGAAATAATCCAGTAGTAATCTGACAAATTCTCTTCTCCTAAAAAAGCTTTGGGATTTTCAGCAYGCTTAGAAATTATATTGTYTTGGTTTGAAAATACAGGYATCTGCTAAGGAAGGCAAGACYCTCTCTTGAAATGAAAAGWGTAAACYCCCTCCCTCCAAATTATAATTTAGAAATTAGGGGCTCTCAGGCAAAGATATGGGAGTAGGAATAACAGTTTTTTATTAGGAAAATAAAAATAAAAAAGCAGTAATACAAAACAACACTGACAGAGTCAGAATACGACCTGACACCCTCTTGGTCAGGGTGTTGGTAGCAGTCCCATTAAATGGTGGCTGCAGTCCTCCTAGAGTGACAAATGTGTTTCTATTGAAAACAATGATCCTGTAGAAGGGTGTGGTTTTCCTCTGTAGGTCCAGTGGTGGTGTAGATGGGCCTAGTCCTCCTCTGGGAATCCAGCGGGAAAAGGCTGACTCTGGTGTTCCAAATCTCAGACTATATCCAGGAAGGAATGCTTGGCTCCTCCCCCTGGGCAGAGCAACTCACAGCAGGATGATGCAATTTTATCAGTCATGCAGTGAGACTCATTGACCCCGTAACAGAAGATATCTCCCCAGAGGGAGGATATGTCATGGAAGAGATAAAGAAAACTGTCCCACCTGATTTTAACAGGTGGCCCATTAACAGAAGACAACTGCCCCATCTGGTTCTAACAGATGGCACTAGAATACACATAACCAGATACATTTTGCATTTCAGCGTGAGACATATATAAAATATAGTTTTCTACCTGTGGAAAAAAAATAAGAGCAGTGTTCAATTGGATGACAGTTATACAGGTAAGAAAAAAATATCTTAAATAAAAAAATCTAATTAAATTAGATCTGTTGCTCGTAGCTGTTCAAGATTGATGACGGRCTGGGTTTATGAACCTCCCACAACTTCCCAGTGGTTGGGACACCAAATACTAAGCAGTAAATCAGCTGCTTAATGATTGCTACAAAGTCCCTTTCCTTAGGTGAAGATGAAACCCCTAAGGATTCATTACATTCTGAAACTCTGGAAAGCATCTCAATCAGTAGTTTTCAGTCTGTGACCTCAGAGATCTAGGGGTTGTTCTAAGTCTGTAAAAGGTTTCTGACAAAATCCTTTCTTATTTTGATGGTTGCTCACATTTTCTCTTCACAGGTCCTAACACCCTCTGAAAATATTAGATGGCCCCAGATGATGATTGTTATTTCCAATCTGTGCTCATTGTATAGGAACCAATAATTTGCTTGAAATTCAAATAAAGAGGACACCTCAACCATAATTGTTAAGGATGCAATCACTAGTAAGTTAGCTTTAAAACAAACAAAAAGAAAAGGTCAAAGCTCTGTGAGGGTGAAAAAAAAATGGTACACTCAAATATATCATTGGTTGAAGCCTTCCAGTCCTAGAAAATTGGAGCACATGTCATGGGACTTCTGTTCAGATAATTCCTACTCATTTTGTATGCCTTTTCTCCATCTTTCTCAAGAATACTACAAGCTCTTAATAACATTATTATCTGCTAACAGCTGCTTCCTACAGCAGGATGTCTTATTTCTGTTAGTCTTAGAAACTTTCTTACCCATAATTCTTCCCACAGCCATGAGAAATCTGCCTGTTCCCAGTCAGGCAAATACTTTTTGAAATTCTTGAAGTCTTAAGAAAAAGACAGACTACTTTCTTACTACTACAGTGTATCTTACTTTTTTTTTTCTTTTTTTAAAACATTATATACTAATTTGCATAATTTATATTTTCAGTTGTTCCTCAGTCAGCCACAGGGAGAATGCTTTTGAAAAGGTCATGAAGCGTAGAATGCTTTTTCACACAGGCATGTAGTGATAGGAGAAGGTGGGATGGTTTAAAACTKAAAGGTTTAAATTGGATTTTAGGAAGAAATTCTTTCCTGTGGGGGTGGTGAGGCATGGGAACAGATTGCCCAGCAAAGCTGTGGATTCCCTATATGTGGAAGCATTCAAGGTCATGCTTGATGTGCTCTGAGCAACCTGGTCTAGCAGGTGTCCATGCCCWACTCAGAGAGGTCCCTTCCAACCTAAATAATTCTATAATTTTATGTATAATTTTATCTGTACAATTTCTAGATGAGATTTTTTTTTTTACGGAAGATTAAAGGTATTGAAAACATTTTCAAATTGAGAAGTGGTTTTGATTGAGTGAAATGAGGCTTTTTTTCTGGTTTGCATTTTTTCATTGAAAGATTTCCGTTTTTCAATCCTAAGGCAGGATTTTTACTAGTTTATGCCTTTGTGACTTGAGTATCAACATCTGTGCTTATCTTTAGAAATGTCATTCATCATTCATAGTGWGCACAAATGCTCATTAGAAAAACTGAAGATACAAGAGGAATGTCTAAATAAAGGAAATGGAGTCAAAAMCACTCCATTCAAAATAAGAAAAAATTCAGGAGATTTTCTTTGGCATTTTACTTTTCCTCTAGAAAGTATATTAAAAGTTCTTTTGTTTTAAATAAAGGTTAGCAATTGCTATTAACAATAAGAAGAGATGAATTAAGCAGTTCAAAGATTTCAAATCAAAGATTTCAACATTTAGAAAGTCAATAAATTATTATTAATTCTTCCATAACTTACCTGGCAAGTGTTAAAAACTTCATTGTTTCCTTATCTTAATTTACAAATGTCTAACGAAGAAACAGAAACCATGGGAAAGACAATGAAGGGTGGCAGATACTGTATTTAATGGAAGTTTGTAGAGGTCCATTGGAATATTAAATCCTTATGTTAAATCTTGTGYKGKTTTKSMWTWAWT
>NDFG01000537.1:2796800-2920909 GCA_002167245.1 Sporophila hypoxantha
AAASCAATCAGTGATTRGTTTTGAATATTRACACTTTRWTAAACYSCTAGAAAGCTGARCASRCCTCTRTGAACAGACATGTTAAAAAYGWAYAAAYCCYGGGRAAAGCTCTCTTACTTCCAGKGTCTRRRGRCAGAARTTCTTCCYMTCCTCCTAGCCCGGTGGCTGRGCAGGGGAGGGGAGGCTGCAGGGCCTCCATCCAAGGTATGGCTTTGGCCATGGCTGATAACATCTTGTCCACATTAAGCCCTGCCCTGCTGCTTGCCCAGGCCGAGCCAGGGTCCTCCAGGCCCTGGGAATGGCTATGGGCCAGCCTGGCCCTGGCCCCAGCCCCTGGAATTGAACACAGCAGGGGTAGGAGACAGCCATGCAGCCAGAGTGSCCACTGCTGCTCTGGCCAGGCCCCTGAGATCCTGACACAACCCCCAGTGCAGCCTGAAAATCCATCAGCTGGATGACTGCTTCAGCTCTCACCCGGCAGGGATCACAWRASCATCTGCAGGCCCCARGTGAGATATTAACTCTTKCAGTGTGCAGATAAGACTTGCAGATCTTCAATCCTCCCTTGGGTGAGAGAAAAGGACAGAGTGAAGACATGTAGAGAACAACATGAGACATGAAGGTCAGTAAGAATAAGAGTCCCAGATAGGAGGGGTTGTGGAGATGCCTCAGTCTTGAGCTGAAATCCTCTCGTAAGGCTATGGAGAAGATATAATTGATACATCAGACTCTTTTTCCCTTTAACTCATTGAAAAGAATGGGGAGATGTAGCGTTCAAATTGTAGATATAAGCAAAGGTATSAATGCTAAAGCAAGYAGATGTTGAAGTAGCTCTGGTCTCATGAGAAGTTTGAACAGAGAGATAGAGAGAGAGTGTGWGACAGAGTGATGGAGTCACTTTTCCCCTATGGAAAGAAGAAGAAGAAGCCTTCTGTGCCCAGAGATTATCTCATAGATAGYTTGCTCTTTAACAGTTCATCCCTAAAATAGTACCCCATAAGTTGTCATGGCCCAAAAAGGCAGCTGTGGGATGCTGTGAAATATGGGAGGGACTTCACAATTGCAGATTTCCGGGTGGCTGCTATTTGTGGAAATTAAAAGCCACAAAAGAACTRTTTTCTTGTAGAGAAKTCTCCATAGCATGACAAGAGAGACTTCTTTCCCTAAGTGCCCTGAAGAGAGATTATTCTAGAGGTGATAAACTAACTGAATTGCTTCYGTACATYGTTAGTGGGAAAGAAAAGGTTGTAGGGGAGAAGTGCTCTGAAGGTTTTATTCTGATTCCCATTATTTTCTAAGTTTCTGTTAATAAAGTTTTCTTTATACMCTTTTAAAGTTTTGAGSCTGSTTTGCTAATCCCATCTCAAAGCAGGAAATGAGTAAATAATTCTARAGGGTACATGGGCATTTGGCCAACACTTAACCCACAACTTTAATTAGTGCATCAGCTGGGAAATCTCAAGCTGGTGAACCAAAACCACTACAAGTCCCAATTCTTGTTGAGTAGGGCTTGTAAAATTAATAACTTTTTTCATATTGTGTCCTTTTAAGTCTAACTAAGGTTCAGTTCTGTTGTTGCTAAGTTTGTTTTGTAGATCTGCCCCCATTTTACCAKGTAGGACAAGATGAAGTTTTATTAGCAATCTGGAACGAATGTTTGCTTTTAAAGATGGCAAAGTGATGTCAAAGTACAGGATCTTGCCTTGCTGACTGTGGTGAAGAAAGAGTAAGTTGGACTTGCAGCATGTAAGACCCACTAGAGCACCTTGGTTCRCACTCATATTTGCAATTCCTCCTCTGAAGAATCAGAAATCTTCACCAGTGTGAGAATTCTGTCAGTTCTACACATGTTGGACTGAGAAAAAATATCCCATTTTCCCCTTCTCTTCTATTTAAAAAAATATCAGTGCTGATCGAAGAGAGAAAACATGTAAACAATGTCTAAATATATTGCTTAGATGTTCAGCTCCTATGTTTGCCCCAAACCTTCACTAAGACAGAGATAAAAGGGAAGTCCTTAATTTWTTTGTTTATGTGTTACCAAGAGTCATTAAATGCTTTTCCTGAACTGAACAAAAAGCATCAATAAAGAACATTTGCAACCAAATTCTGGTGATGTTCCTTTGTCTGTAGAAGAGACATTATCGAGAATGATATATTGCATTGTACTTTACAGCAATAAGCTCCTTCTCAAGTACTATGTGACCTAATTTTTCTCTGTGTTATTAAAACAGAACAAATTCAGAACAAAATATTTAAAGCTGAATATCCTTTTATGCTCAAACACTTCTATAAATATTTTTGGCTGTCTATCTGTTTGACCCTTTTTGTAACACTCTCTAGACTGTTGATTGGAAGGTTTTTATTTGCTATAAATCTTCAGACTTCAGCAAGTAAGCAGGTCTTCACTGGGACAACATTRCACAYTTCTCATTATGAAAATAGTGTTTTYATTGCTGACTTTGCATGATWKAGTCAGAGGCTGGGAGATGAACGTTTGACATTTGAGTTTTGATGACCATTTTGAGCCTTTAATAATGGAAAGCTAATTTTAAAATAAAATCAAAGTGGACAAAACTAATAATATTTGTAAAACTCTTTCACAGCATAACAGATATTGCAAAGATTTCTTAAACTGAAAAAGAAAGACACTAATTATTTGTGGATCCATAGCAACTTAGTGCAGCTTCTTAGACCAAAATTTATTAAATATTTGACAAAGTTGTTCACCAATTGTTAGTGATATTTCACACCTAGCAGTWAAGCTCCATTTTTGTCTCATCTAGTAATAGATATGCAACCTGAATTTTTACACTGCACTTTTCACAATCTTCTTAGGCTTACCAGCTGAGATTTTGGAATTTCTTCCCAGTGTCTGGCTCAGATTTGTGCAGGGCAAAATTCAAATTCTAGTACAATTTCACAACTTTTAGTGAAGACAAGTGTTTTGCTAGACATAGTCAACTTTTTCATCAATGACAGAAAATAGGTGAGAAAAAGAATAAATGTATGAGTATGAATTGTAGCAAGTTCATAGAAAATCCTCAGAGACATCACATTTTTAGTCACTTTATTGTGGAAAAGAAATTTCAGGAGAGTTTCTACTTTTGTTACACAGCTTCAGACAGCAAAGCCAAAATCAGTCCTCCTGAGAAGATTCATCAAATGCCTGAGAATGTTATCTGTTAAAAAGTTAAGTGGCAAATATACAATTATTTTATATTCTTGGCTTAATTAGCATAATTATGAATAAATGTGAGTATTCAAGTCAAACATTCAGATAAACTGCCTTCCTTAAAAAGAGACTTTTTAGAGTTTGTACGTGTACTTTTCTTTCACTTTAATTTGCACATTTTAAAATCTGTGTGACTTTGAAGATAACATCATCAACCCATTGTGCATACTGTTCTAAGCTTTCTCTGAGACCTTATTCAACAAAACTCTGTTGGCCATACCTGACAGGTCTTCTAACAYGAATTCAGTCCTCAGACTCCCAAGCAATTTTTGCTTTCTTCTGATGYCCATCTTTTAACCTCTCATTTGAGTGTCCTTCCACTGATGTTGTGACCTGGGCCATACATAGTGTTTCAGATAAAAACATGACATTGTTCTACTCCATTCCTAAAAAGTATCTCTTATTCACACTCTGCTTCTATGAGGTAAATTTCCTCTCTGCCAGGGAAATCTGACATTTGGGAGAGTCATACAAAGGACACACATCTTATGCAYCATATTGAAATTGGATTTCAGAATCCTCAATGTTTCAACATTCAAATATGTTTWACACTGTCTCTTTGCAATGTGCAGAGGAAAAAAGCTGCAAGGATTATCCCAGACYGTACTTATCATTCATTCATGATGCTGTGTTTGGGCAGTGGAGTGATTCCTCACTATATTTTTCATGAACTTCCACAGCATCCTGGTTTATAATTCAAGGTGAACCCTTGGGATTTCAGTTTGGCTTCATATCAAATACAGTTTAAGAGGCTGAGTTTTTCTCCTGTCAATACTAATTGTGACAAGTTAATCCACCCTGAAATATTAAGGAGAAATAGCAACATTTAGACTTTCAACTTCCTTCTGCTTGTGTACTAGAACTGTTGAAAGACAGAATATGTTCATATTTGAGTCTTTAAAATTTGTCTATTTCCTATACTTTTTTTCATATCTTCTGTCAGGAAAATTTCATTCAATTTTAAAGCAACTTTTAAAATTAGCAGTCTGCTTAGTATCTGAGTTTTCATTCTTTTAGTTGAAGTATTTTCAGATGTTACTTTAAATAGATATTAATGATAAGAGTACTTACAAGAGGTGTACTGTACTAGCATGTCAAGATCCCAGCTTGCCATTGTTTTAAGCATGACAATTACACAAAATGAGTGGCAGTATTTCCTAAGGTTCTTAGACAAAATGAAAATATGATAATTATCTTTTATTCAGGCAATACTGARAAACAACCCAGGGAAGTGACAAGAATCAGAAAGAAGAATGAAAACAAATTTCCTGAACAGAATTTATTGATTGTCTACTTGGTTTGCACTCTTTGACTTATGTTTTTATCCACAAGGTGCATAAATTTCCTCCAGGTCATTCCTGGGTTTAGTCTAGGTGTTTATAAGTTCTGCAGAATATTTGTACATAGTTCAAAACCATTATGTAAATTACTTCAAATGTCTAGAAATGGTAGTCTGTAAGTCACTCAACTATGATTCTAATTTGATGAACAACACTCAGAAATTGCACTGAAACCAACTTTCTGTCTCAGGTTAAAAGTGCAAATATACATATTTATAAAATAAAAATTGCCATTCAGCAATATTCTTGAGGTTACTTTTTCCATTGGTATTCATTGAGAGTATTCTAATCATATATTCATCATATGAAGTATTCATTGAGAATATTAATATGAATTCCAATATTCTTTTAATATTCAGTGATCATAGAATATTAATAAAAAACCACAATAYATCAGAGAATGCACATTAGAGGGAATATCTTTTACTATTTGAAAGAATATGTTTGAAATTGTTCTGAAGATATTTGTACATTTCAGAGGAGGGTCATATCTCTGAATGCACCTTCTTTGAGTTTTGTCATGCAGACTTCTTAAATAGAAATTATTGTTAAATTAATTATTATCTCTCCTTTAAATAAAATTTTGCTTTGACATGAGACCATCCTGTCTCACCAGATGTGTCCTAGATCTGATCATGGGCAATGAATCTGAGCTGGCAATATGGGATTGCTTGCCTTCAACAGCCACACAAGGAGCTTCTTTGTCAGCTCCTTAGGATGGGAGACCAAGTAAARGAAAAAACAAAACTGTCTAAACCCATGCAAGCACAAAAACTACATCTGAAAAARCATATAACACAGAAAAAGCTTAACAAGTTGTTTGACATGGATCAGTATTTCTAGGGAAAATAGAGCTCAGCAACTCTAGGAATTATTCMCAGAATTACAGAATGTCCCAAGTGGGAAGGGACCCATCAGGATCATCAATCAAACTCCTGGCTCTGCACAGGACACCCCAACAGCCCTACCTTGTGCCCGAGAGCATTCAATGCTTCTTGAATTCTTTCAGGCTTGGTGTTGTCTCYCCTTCTTACTCCAACATGACAGATGCATTACATATTAATTCTTCTTCAGCTTTTGCCTTCTCACTGTATGTACAGAGCCACACCAATGCAGGCACAAAGAAAACTTGATTTTTTTTTTCATTAAGTGGAAGCACATATGGAGAATTAGCACTGAATTCCTAGTTTTTGTTTAACTTTCTTCTGTTTTACCAAAAACTTCAATTTAAAAAACTGTGAATCCTATTATCTCACCTTACCACTTCATGTACTGAGGGTGGATAAAAAAATTCATTTTTCACAGGTAGTTTGTATACAGTTTCAAATTCATGTATCCAGTTTCTAAAAACTTTATTAGACATTACATATCTAATTGATTTTTAATTCCTCTTTGATATTTTTCCTCTGTATAAATTCCTTAGTGAAGCTTCAGTCGGAGTTTTAAGCATGAATCTTGAAGAAAACTATATGAAGCTGATTTCAAAGGAATTCTTTTTTCCTCTGAAAGGATAACTATGCTCTAACTGAAATGGCTGAACACATTTCAGAATAGTAGTTGTTTTAGAGCATTAAATTTAAGGAATAACTTTTTTACTACAGAAAGGCTCATAAATCAGAGCATGCTTTGTCTTACAAGGGTTTATTACAATGGCATTCAGTACTTGGTTTTTTGGTACTTAGTACAGTTTGAGTTGAACAGCATTGACAAACTGCCAAGTTATTGAAGCTCATGAACCTTCTCACTGACCTCAGTATTTGCAGAAACAGAACCTAATTCTTCAAATATGATCCTGAAACAGCTAAAGTTCCAAGGATTAGACATGTAAGCTTACTACTTTAATATTTTAATTATCCACTGAAGTGTTTTACAGGAAATGCTGAGAAGGATAGTGTGACAAAACCAGAAGATTTTGARTGAAAATATCTGCAATTCTTAACCTTTTCTGTATAAATACATTGAGAACATATTCAGTAACCTTGAGTGTGGTTCAAATTTAGCTAAAATCAAATTGGACTTTTGYATAAAAGCTGGAATGAATTGCTAATTCAAGCAGGAAGACTACAGAGCCCTTGAGTGCTGCTACTCCACGTTTCAAAGTTGTGGCAAGGCTGTAATGTCAGAACCCAAGAGYTGGCAAACTGCACCTGCAATTAATGTCAAATGGTTGTCTGAAGTGTGGAGTAGGCTTGTCTTCAAGAGCAGAAAACCAACATATATTTTTTATTTCTTCTATGTGTAAATGTCAAACCCATTAGTATTAAAGAAGCATATGTAATGGGCTGCTAAGAATTTCACCAGCACAGATAAATTGGGTGGATCAATATGTTACCACATCGTTAGTGCAAACTGACTTTGMGTTTAGGTAATGGCTGACAAAATGATTCAAAAGGAGTATGTAGAGGAAATAATTGCACCTCCCATTACAGAAACCTCCCAGCTTATTCCAAAAATGCCACAGAAGGCTATAACTGCTGATAGTTTGCTGAGCTGGCAAAAAGATCAGGGAAAGCAGGAGGCTGAAATACTGGAAGCACTATTCTCCCTTTGCAGTCATAGAGCTGAAGGAGGTTTTAAAGATAGCAAATAGAGTAAGTCAGAAATTCAGCGTACTGTGCGCACATCTTCACATCTTTTCATCCCCAAAGATTTCTGAAATTTATTGAAGATAGCTGCAGTTGTCTCACAAAATCAGTTCAGCACAGATATTGCATAAAGGTCAGGTATTTTGCTCAGCCATGTCATAATGTGCAGTTACAGTAACAATTATATATGGCTATCATGCCAGGGGTTACAACTGAGTATGAGAGTGGAAATCCTTTGTGGATATTTCATTAATGTTCTTGCTGTACTATTGACGATTATGAGCTCAACACTGCACACAGCCCAGCACTTTCTGCTTGTGGGAAGCTGTTTTTTTCATTACTTAGAAGAACACTGTCTTATCCCTGAAGAGCTACCTGACTGARCCTGTTCCTATGCTGGTTATTTGTCTACCTGATGCACACTGAAAAACGTGTCCTATCAATATATGTGTGATCCCATGATGGACCAATGGACTGATACAACACCACCAAATTATTCTACCAATGGTTCAAGAAATTATTGTTTCAGCTGAAGTTCTCCCTGAAGAATCAGCCCCACAGCTGGGTATTGAACCATGGTGTATATCCAATTCTTTCAGCATTTGAGACCATGGCAGGATTRTAGTGCTTGTCCCTCAGTCCCTTGACCAGAGCTCAGTTTCCATGGCRTGCTTCCAGTAGCATCACTGGTGTCCAGGTGGATGAACAGCAGAGGTTAACAGCCCAAAGGTAAAGYAAAACTTGGTAATCCCTCCATAACATCCCAGATATGGGGGTCTATTCAGTTTACAGGGCAAGGTTTTGGGATTGGTCAACTGTATGGACACACATATAAGAGAAGAAAAGGGAGGAGGTGCTGCAGCAGCCCAGGGGAATGACCAGGGAGAGGCAGCTGTTCTCCTGAAGTGCATGAATGATCATACCTGCACATATCCACTCTGCAGCCCTGTGAGGAGCCTGGCTGTAGCAGGTTTTATCTGAAAGACTGAGCCTGTAGGAAGAAATTATACTGGATCAGATAACAAGGTGTGAGCAGAAAGAAGAGCAACAGAAAGGATGCGTTAAAGACTAAACCCCATCCCCATTCCCTATCCCCTTGCACTGCTCAGGTGGAAGGAGATASAATGGTCAGGAGTGAGGATGAAGCCAGGAAGAAGATGGGAAAATGAGAAGGAAGATTCTTACAGATTTGGCTTCATTTCTCATTATCCTGCTTTGCTATTAAAAACTACATCAATCCCCCAGGTCAATTCTGTTTTGTTCATGRCAATAATTCCTGAGCAATATCCCTGTCCTTGTCTTGAACCACAAGGTCTTYATTCCTATTTTGCCCTGCCTTTCAAGGCAGCTAGCCAAGGTTAACTCACCACAGRGCACCCAGCAAGAACCAAGTCTCCCACTCAAGTTAGAGCCCATTGGGTGGGTGTTTCCATCCTTACAGGTACCTGACAGGTATTTCCCACCTTTCTTATTTTGATCAGCATCTCACTCTGTAGCATGAAAAAAAAAGACTAAACCTCTGCTATTGAAACACTAATATTTTTTTCCTAGTTGAGATGTTCACAACTTACAGAATATACATTACCTAATTCTACAAGCACTGTTGATTATGATATTTAATTATTTCAGTAATTCAGCGAATGTCAATAACACCTATGCAACTATGGGTTGCATGAACACAAAGATGTTGCTATCCCAATGGGACTGTATTAGCAAGTGACATACAGGACTTAACATAAATAGCAAGAGGTGAAGTGTTGTTCATAATGTGTTTGGGGTAATACAGTTTGCCTTCAGAAAGACATTACCCTATGTAAAGCCACAAATAGCATATACTGCAAAAGTCTTTTACTTTCTTTTTAGGATAAACAAATAKAATGAAATATAAAAATATGCTAAAATACTCTTACAAAAAGAAATTATAGATATATATGCAAGAACTGCTGACATATCAGCTGGTAAAATGATAATGTTGCATGTTTYGTGATATGTTGTCTTTATGTTTTAAGACAGTGCTTCCTCATATTAACATAAAATTTTTAATTTCTTTGATCATTATTAGACAATGTGTTTATCTATTTTTATGAAAATTGAAYAAATATTGGAACAAGAACAAGAAGCTTTGAAAATTAGAATTAACTGCTTTTATATCTTTTAATGTTGAAGTGGTGGAGGCCTATTCTTATTCTGTTTAAATTAATGCAATTTTTACTTGTGAATCCCCAAAAGGCTGCAAGATAACARTATTGTGTTTCTAAGCAAGAAAGAAAGTTTGGAAATATGACCTAATCTCCTATACTGCAGGAACAAGATAGTTCATAGTCATTACTTCTGGGAGTGACAAACCTCACCATTGCCAGGGTAAATTGGTCAATTTACAACTAACTTCTAWGGCATTCTGGTCTTGCTATGCTCTGTTTGCTTTAAATGCTTGTCCCTCAGCTTTAAGAGCTTTAATGCAGGGGAGGAACTTTTTTACACTCAGTAAAAGCAATTTCAATCACTCAGCTCTATATACATATTTAAATACACATTACTCAAGTCTAACTCCTGCATTAATACAATTGAATGGACCTTTCCCTATAACACARTCATAAGCAATTTTTTTTAATATATTGTAGAAGACTGGATAGACATAAACACTCAGATATATTTCTGGGATGCTGCATTGTACTCAAGACAGAAATCATGCATTTTATTTGCTCTCCTTTTATGTCATGCTCCATTAAAGGAGTAGAGCAATGTGAAACCTCAGTGCACTATGAAACCACGGACACTGAAATCTGATGAAACTATGTCACTAAATATKCCAAGTGTAAGCCAAGCATGCCAGCTAAGAGTGAAAATGCTAAATTATYGGGTAAAGTTTTGTTTGTTTTTTTTCCCCCAGAAATATGGTGCAATATCATGGTGTACAGATCTGATTAACCAAAAAAAAAAAAGTAATGTTGCTTTTTCATAGCATGKTGCAATTTATGTTTCTCACATGGGTGAGAAAGAGCTTTCCTCAAGGAGATATTTGCCATGATCAGGGGAGAAGAGATTTAATCGAAAGTAAGACATGGGAGGTAGAAGAGACTCTGTGAGCCTGAGGGATCAGGATACTTGGCTGAGAAAAGAAGAGACAAGCTGGCCAGGCTAATAGTAAAAAAATCTTGTTGCACATTATGGGGAGTTTGTTACAATTTACAGTCATGGGTTAGCTACAATCAGACCAAAGGTGCATCAAGGATGGTTTTCAAAGAACAGTAAGCAGAGTTACATGTAATTTTTAATTCTTTTTAATAATTTCCACTTAACTTCATGTAGCTTTGAATTTGGTTTATTTTAAAAAATCTTTTTTGTTATTAATATAATACCTTCTAAACCTTATTTATCATTATTTTTTTATTTTAAAAAGTCTTTTTAATATTAAGTCTGATGGAACCTCTCCCTTTTATTGTGAAGGATTTGGGGTTGGGTTGTTTTTTGGGGGGGACGAGGGAGTGGGAGGTAACTTTATGAGTTACCTTCATTCCTAATTGGAGAATTTTGCAGAGGAGACAGGCCAGGCAAATCTATCTCAAATCTGTGGTTAACACCAGGTCTCTTCACAGTCCTTAGGACACACAGGTTCAAGGGATGCTTCCAGATGGAGACCAAATAACTCTTTTTCCTGGAGCAGTGAAAATTTGCAATTTCCATCAATTTAGACAATAATTTCAATAATTGCAACAATTAATTTTGAATAATAATGCAATTATTAGAAATAATTATTAATAATTAACTATTAGACAATAATTACCTCCATAACTGAGACCATTGTGTCTCCAAAGCAGTAAGAGAATGCACTAATACTATACATTCTTCCTTTCTTATAAAGAAGTTTTGACTGTGTATCTTAAACTGAAGGTAATTCTATTTTTGTTGTTTCCAATCCAAAATAAGATGCATTACTCCCTGTCAAGTCAGCCTGACAGTCCCAAAAGCATCAGCATCTTTCTCATGTAGCCTTCTACATGGCAATGATACCTAGACCTAAAAARCACATGTATCAATACTCAAAGTGGTAGAACGAGACACACAAATCTGCTCCTGTTATTTTCTAGGCCAGTGAAAGAGCTCTGAGATTGTTAATGTGAGAGGATATTCCACAGATTCTGATTTGCACTGGGAATGCAACCTGTTGCCTTTCAGTTTCAGTGCAGCCAGCTTTTGGTTTGGCTCTATGATATCTGTTACTGTAGCCAAATTATCATTCTGCCTCAAAATTTTTAGGTAGATATTGTTCAGTGCTTTCCTTTAACTTACCAGAGCACARGTTTACATGGATGTAGGTGAAAGGATAATTTCCCTCCTGTCATGAATGACACGGCACCACAGAAGATATGTGATCAGATGACATAGTAGTCTTAAAATACTTATTCACATCATTGTCAAGAGAAGTTACACTTCCAATCAATGGAATAAAACTTTAGATTTTGTGTGAGATGGAAATTCTTTCCAAGGAATAAAGGAAATTTGTGTATTTAATACCTTTAATTTCAGAAACCCAGAGTAGTGCACTAGTTATTATCAAAATAGTATTTGCTTTACTGAATAAGATCTAAATTGTCTGTCCTATATCTAACTGTAACCACTAGTAACCAAGTATTTTACATAAAGGTTGTCATGCAGCAAGTGGATTCAAGGTAATTTATAAAATATTAATGTTCCATCTTAATCCTGCATATTTAGATGTTTAAATTGTGAGCAATGAATTTTTGTCTACACTGGAAAGTATTTCAATGCATTAAATGTCCTAACCCAATATTATAATTACCTGTCAGCAGGTACAAGTTCCATTTTTGCTTGAGGACATATAATATCCTCACAAAGCAGATTTCACCCTCTTTTTCAGAAGTTATGAGAGCAAATTTCCCTTTGATCTTGGAATTTAACACCACACAGACATTGGTGCAAACTTCTTGTGTTGTTTRCAAGTTCTTATAATTGCAAACTAGATAATTACCTAGGATAAAAGTTCCCTCTGATTGTTTTTTTTTCTTTCTAATATAATTCTCTATGAAATCTCCAGTTAAGCTGGAATGAATTTCTATCATGGAATTGTATAGTGACTAACACAGTGTAACTACCCCAAAGTTTAGGAGATGGAAGGGCTGGAATATTTGATCTTTTTTAGTATTATTCAGTAAATAAGGGTCATTTCCATGAAGTGGATGGTTTGTTATTATTTGCCATATAAGTATGACAAATCAAAAAGGAGTGAACAAAGCAGGTTTGTCTCATCAGTTTCATCCAACCTTTAGTTAACTCCATAAATAAGAGAGTACAGTTTACAACATGCAAATAATATAAGGTATTGAAGAGCTAAGGTGACAGATGGGATATAAAAATATTAATAAAATATTATATATTAATAAAATAAACCCTGGTACGAGTTCCAGGTGCGCACCAAGGGCTGCAGAGGAGGAARGGCATTTGTGGCCCAGTGAACATCAGTGATGAGCTATTCTCATGATCCCATGCTATGGCATAAGAGGAAAAAGATGTACAGACTTTACAGCCTCCTAAAATCCAGAATAACTGCTCTGGAGTGCACGAGGAGTCCCCAGATGGTGTCACGTACTCCCAGTCGACAGCCAATGTCAACACTGAGTGCTGAGGTGCAGCAACACAGAACTGCACCGTGCACAGCTAAGCAAACAATGTGCTTTTCAAAGGCAGCAAGTGAAATTGTTTCCATTACTCCTGCGGCACATTGGGCTTTATACCCGGAATTGCAGGCAACACTTCAGAAAATATTGAAAGACGGAAATAATAATAATGATAAAAAAGGRTAGTATGGTTTATGACAATGAAACGTAACCTTGAGTAAAATCTTTGTCATTTTCAGGGCCACAATGCTTATATGGAATGTTTTTTTAAAGTAAWTATCCATTAAAAATGGAGGTGAGGAAAGGAGAAAATGTTCTAGTAAATGTAAACATTATTTCATGGAGAAACGGTGTAATCAYGGAATAAAAGGGACATCATTAAATAATATTAGTGCCATCTCTTCCTTGGTAATCATCAATAAAAAGGGCTGTATTTTTCATATGAAGACAGATCAGTAATTTAAGGTAATCATGACATTCAGAAGAAAGAAAATATGTTTTCAAAATAACTAATGGATATCCAATTAACCTAAAACTATTTCAAGCCTCTTTGTAGTATTGAAATAAATTAAACTGCTTAATAATTATCAAAATATTAAGATAACTTTGCTTGTAAAAATTAATAAATCCATTCTATTGTTAACAAAAAAAAATCAACAAAAAACTAATTTCAGTAGTTTTAGAACAAAAAAAGAAGAAAATGAAGATAGGAGATCTGTGTATGTCTTTAAGGTTTTAAGTGGGTTATTTCTGAGTTACTTGAAAGAACTGATCAATATTTCATTGAATCTCACCACTGTATGTAGTTGTTTAAGGCACTTTGATCAAATTGAATTATAGGTCTTTTATCTCACTGTGGCAGTCAACATTTCCAATAGATAAATGTTGACAACAGTGATTCTTAGTCTCTAATTATATTGTCCACAAGAAAAAGACAGCTTTTTGAATAACAACTGAAACAGTCATGACCTGGCACTACAAAAATAGTCAGATGTATGGACATTAAGTGCAAGGAAAGAACTGAGTCACTGGGAAATGTGCAAATAATAATAAAAATGTTAAAGGCCCAAATAKATGTTGAATGCTGTTTCATGGAGCTTTTCAGTAGTTCAGGAAAGACACAGAGAAAACAGCACCATTTAGATATTTTTCAGATACTGAGAAAAGAGCAATCTCATTTTCACAGAGTCATTGAGTTGGAAAAGACCTCYAAGGTCAGCAGGTGCAACCCTCAACCAACCACCAMAGTATTCCCCACTCAGCCAGTCCTACACCTACAAGTTTTTTAAATCCCTCTGGGGATTATGACTCCAGCACTTCCCTGGGCAGCCTGTGCTAGTGCTTGACAACTTCTCAGTGAAGAAATTTTTGCTAATATCCAATTTAAACTTACCCTAGCACAACCCAAGGCCGTTTGTTACTTGGGAGAAGAACCCCCAGTTGGCTACAAACTCCAACCAGGTACTTGCATACAGGACTAAGGTCTTCCCTGAAGCTCCTTTTCTATAGGCTAAATATCCCAAAAATCCCTCAGCTGCTCCTCACTAGACTTGTSCTCCAGACCCTTCCCCAGCTCCATTGCCCTTCCCCAGACAAGCCCCAACCCCTCAATATCTTTGTTGCAGTGAGGGGCCCAAAACCGAACCCAGCGTTTGAGTTGTGGCCTTACTCCAGCAAAGGGGGGAAATYTGTGCCCTGGTCTACTGGCCACCCCATTTCTGATGGAAGACAATTGTTATTTGCCTTTTTGACCACCTGGGCACACAGCTGTTGTAGCCTGTGTATTGTAACTACAATACCACAGGTACTGTAACTCCCCCACCTGGCATGGATGTCAAGGCTCCCTGCYCTCAAGAGTACAATGTGTCAAAGTAGGCAGAGTAGGTGCAAAGGACTAAATAAAAAAACCCAATCTCCTGAAAGGTTGGATTAATTTTAGTTTTGTTAATGCATGTGCCAATTGAATGCAGTATTTGGTATCTTATTAAATGTCTTTACTGAGTGTTGTTAAAATTTGTTGTGACTAATGAATTGTTATTGTAGGAAATGCAAGTTAGAAGTTGGTAGGACATAAAATAAGTTTTGTCAGCCAAAAGTTAAGTTTTCTGAAGATCAAAAGGTTGGGAGGAAAGCTGATTAAGTTTAAGATATGAGTATATTACTTGAAAGTAACCATTACTGAAGTAAAAATCAATTATGGTAAAGAAACATTTGTTACTTTTAAAGCCCCTTTAGACAAGTGCAAGAGGACATTCCCTTTTCATTGTCTGAAGAAGGTCTTTGAAGAAGGTCTCTGATGTTTCAGGCAGACCCTGTATTGATCTGTAAATTGGTAAGCCACATGCCACTCCTTTGCAGTCTTTGACTGCAGGAGAACTTTATTTAAATTTTAAATAATTAAGTCAAATTTGAAGGAAATAAAGTTTTAGAAACTTGTCAAATTTTTTTCTAGTTCTAGATATTATTTTTTCATTAAAAAAATTAAAAGCTATAAAGGTTAATGCCAATATGAGAACCAAGACCAGCCTGCTAATTATTAAGTATGCAAGGAAAATTTTGAAATTTTTGATAAAAATTCTGCGTAATAATTTCTCAGAAAAAAAATAATTTTTGGGAAACACTGAGTGAGCTTTGTCACTGAGTTTAGGAAACCACAGTCTAATCCATTGTGACCAAAAGAAAATAGGTGCATCCACAAATGCTAACACTTGGAAGAGTTTCCTAAGTCTACCCAGATGAAATAACTAGCGGTAGAAAAAAACCTTGTGAGGAATACACAAACATTTCTAGTTTATAATTATCCAGTTTAGCTTGTTTCCTCCTCACTCTCTGTAGTTCCTTTCCTCCATACATTAATTTCTTTGCTAAAATATCCACTATATAAGCTCTTCTTTAAATCTTTTTCTGACTGCATAAGAGTCAAAAATGGCTGTGGAGTTCAGTTGCTCTGTAGTTTCTGCTCATCTTAATCAAGATCTAGGCAAGAAAAAAGATTGCTCCTATCAATCTTTTGTATATTCATGCATTAATTATGATTGTCCCTAAATTTATTAATATTAAATCAACAACTCAGAGAAAAGCTTTACACTGAGAGCCACTTCTCATTTCTATGGTTTTACTTTTCACTAAGCAGTCAATTCAGTACTAGCCTAACAAATTCACTAGATCACATAATCATCCTTAGAATTGTTAGCCTTTACAAAGRGAACAATTCCTCGTGCCTGAAGGAATGTACAGCTCCAGAATCCAAGATTTTCTATTTTGGGATCAAATAAAATCAAATGGATCCCTTTGGGAATTGCTGAAATCGATGAGTGTGCTGATTGTGACAGGAATTATTATCTTTTCTGTAACAGCTGACACACATCACATGGAATAGAACTGAGTGGCTGACTGGGGGATTACATACATACAGTATATCAAAGACCTACTGAGGAAAAACAACCCATGTTTTTGTTTAGATATGTCCCATTTTGCAAAGAAAGATGTTACTTGCTTTTCTTTGCATAGTTTATATTGAATTTTGCAATTAAGGGCTGTTACTTGCTACGATGAACTGAAAGTATCTAGGAGCAAGATTTTAATATTTAGGGGAGGGGGGAATCTCATTACTGTATTTTGAAACACCTAGAGAATACCATCTATCCTTCTCAAGGTTAGCAAAGATCTATCTAAGATCTTGTCTGATTTTTTTACAATAATAATAATAATAAAAATAATAATATTTATACAATACACAGTCACATCATTCCAACAGAATTGCCATACCCACCATGCTTACTTTAGCAGCTTAATTTAGGACTACACTTCTAATTCTCTGATTTCTCTGAATGATGTGTGACAAGGATATTTTTCCCCTTCTGTTTTATTATCATTGCAAMTTATTTCTCAAATAACCTGCACAGATTTCAAAAGGAACCCCAAGCGTACTAGGTGATTATGTAATTAGATCTTTTATTGTAATGAGCATGCCACGAAAAAGAAAGAAATAAGGTCATAGAGAATAAATTTAGCTCTGACATTTGCTACTTCAGAGTGCTTGCTTTTACAGCTCTAGTAGTCTATTAATAGCTTTGTTTGTACAAATGTGTAGATGTGGCATGCCACTGTGACATTTTCCTCTCACTTGCAAATTCCAGAAGGAGTTGATTTCAACCGCTTTAAAAATAATGTGGTGCTCCTTTGGAAGACWTTTTTTTTTCCCCAGCTGAAGATGTTAGATGATTCTAAGAGGCTTAAAACAGTAATAGAAAATTCAGTAGTTTAGACATCTACAGGTGAGCTTCTTCTGTCCATGTATGAATTACAGAAAGTGGTGACTAGAGAACTCACCTGGGTTGACATCAGAAAAATCTATGGGGCTACTTATGGAATGCAGATTCACTAATTACTTTTTTCCTGAAGGAGACCTGTAAAGAAAACTGGAAATTTAGAAGATGATTTGTATTCAAATCTTCATATCTTAYTGTTATAAGGCACAGAAGCAGTAATTTAGGACTTGTATAACTTATAAGAGAAAAGAATTGGGATGGTTTGAGCATATAAAYTCTTCTGGCTTTAGATGGTTCCTGMAGTTTGGATAAGAGATTCTCAAAATACAGATAAAGCACTCTAAGTCTCCAACTATGTTATGGTTCATTTAGTTTGCTTTTGTTTTTAATTCTGTGGTTTGCATAATGAACTAAAATACATCAAATAAAATTTTTTCAGTTTGGGATGTAGAAATGTATGTACTGACCTTATACTATGAGGACTTGATATTTATTTCACTAAAAACAACATTTGAAATAAGGAAGTTTTCTCATGCCATTTTTTTCCAAAAGAGGCAATTTTCTTGGCTTAAAGCCAGGTTTATGTCTCAGTTACTTTAGATTCCAGAAGCAGCATTCTTGTTTGTTTGACTGTCTTTTTTTTGTATGCAAATGGACTATATTTTAGCAATAGGTAAGATTCAGGTTTGCATCTTAATTGGTGACTTAGAATGCCCAGCATTATCCTTCAGCAAAGTCAGCCTTTCATATTGAAATTCTTGAATGTCACAAGGACTGAGAGTAGATGGAGAACTATTATTATGTTTATTTTAAACTGTCCTAGAGTTTCAATAACTCTCTCCAGAGGAGTTGAAGAGCATAGCATTTACCCACTTGTACAGATGTTATTTTATATGAATTTTTTTTTAATGTTCTAATTTGCAATACTGAAAGAGAAAATGTGACCTCTTTTAGCTGAGCARGAAGAGTCCTTGCAAATACAATATCAATAGATATGTAGAAACATACATGTATGTTTATATTTGTGTGTTTGGATATATATAGGCACATACACAGAAAAATAAATAATTCATAAAGGGATTATGTATATCCTAATGCCCAGACAAGATCACAAGGAGTTTAGAAACGATTAGGCTAAGCAGCAGTGGGTTCAACACCCCAGTAAAACATCAGAAGAGATTTTACTGGTCAGTCAGGCATCAYTGAGGCAGGAAGGAGCCCTCTGACAGCAGACTGTGTTCTTGCAAATCCTCTCAGGCTGATGCTTTTCCATGTTTTTGCTTTAGGGTTTTAAACCTGTGCATCTCATTGGTTTTCCACCTTGAACTTTTTTAGGTAGTAATGATCTCTACCTCTACAGTTCTGTCARCATTTCTTATCTTGCATGACCCTCACTGATCTATCATGAAATGAACAAAATTTTTTCTGGTCTCTTAGCCATGGTATCAGTGCTGGGCCTTGGATCCTTGAAAGACACCTGCAGAATTCCCTGTTTGAGGTAAGAAGAAATCACATTGATTTAGGAAGAAAAGGATTATATGTGTATTCTAATCACAAACTCCATWATAGTTAAATCAGTTAGTTTTAGCAAAAAAGCATTAGACATTTCCATTAGAAATAAAATGTAGTGAGGATGGAAAAGGAAATATGTCTTTTTCTTATAATAAGGAATGTTGAAATAGTCCAATAATTTTTGAAGATTGTAGGAGGCAGCTACTGCGAAATGGTTTATTAGTCTTGGCT
Source organism: Sporophila hypoxantha (assembly GCA_002167245.1). NCBI lineage: Eukaryota > Metazoa > Chordata > Aves > Passeriformes > Thraupidae > Sporophila > Sporophila hypoxantha. The sequence goes on from NDFG01000537.1 coordinate 2,815,611, forward strand.
CCAGACAAAGAAGAACTAGCCTTGGCACATAAGACTTTATCAAATCCCATAATTCTCCACTTTCTCTTGTATTTGAGCTTAAGTAGCAACATCTTAGAAGTCTGGCAAATGTCTGGCACCAACAGATGTAAAACTGGAGTATGACACTGTTAAGTGCAATGCATATGGAAACATCTTTTCCTTCACATAAGCATGTGATTTTCTTTGTATAGCACATCTAGAACAATAATAGTATATTTTAAATTGTATGATCTGAACATTGGTTTCAGGAGGAGCAGAACTGTTATTATCAGCTTACAGATATGAAAACTAAAACCATAGAGCCAGAATAAAAGGGAGAAAATATAACACAGAGGYTGCAGGGCAGCTCATAATTTAATTCTCAGTTCAATATTCTGTCTGTGTGGCTTCACTACACTCTTGTCCACACTTGAAGCCCTGCTAGTGSTCCTAAGTATATGATAAAAAGTTGAAGGATGCATGTCAGACCACTGGGTAACCTCAGCTGGTGAGCCATGATAAGCTCTATTGTTTGAAAAAAYGATTCATCCCTAAATTCATTCACTAAGGCTATCTGAATCAAATCAGATCCTAAAATGACATTTCAATGGGTTTATTGGCAAGGTTAGGTGTTTAACCACCTATAAAGTTCTTGGTGAAAAGGCAGGAGGTTTTAGACATGAAATCTCTGCCTTTCTTTCTGCTTCAGCATCATGTCATGGTGCATCCTTCATTTTCCTTGCTTGAAAAAGGAGGATACAAAAATGGTATTTCCAAATGACGATATCTGGAGCAAAGTTATGATGGTTTACTGATGCGAATTAAAATCAGGCCTAAAATTCTTATATTCAGTACCTGCATTGTAGTTATTTTGGTGGGAAGGGAGTGAACTCCGAGAAGTGAACATTAGTTGCATAGGATAAGGAGCTAAGAGAGTGACACTGATATGATCTCCTCTACATGTTTCCTTTAAMTGTCCCAATACCTCTTGAAATGTGAGAAGAGACACTGTTCTGATATATAGTGCAGAAATAATTGCCTTCTGTGTCCGTCCAGCACCACACTTACAGTAGAAGACCTTTAAAATATTTGAAAAAGATCTTGCAATATGATTTTTTTTTTTTTTTTTGGCAGCAGTGGGGTTGTTGAAATACCTCAGACTGTCTTCTGAAGGTTAATTAATTTTATGCTAAGAAGCTAGGCTTTCAGAAGCAGCCATCTAGTGGAAATAGAAAAGTCTTTAATTAACAAACATCGGATATCATACTCAGTAGTTATATGAAGACACACAAACCTGCAGTTTTTATATTATCACACCATATAATTATTTCTCCATATCTTCCACTACCCCAGGTTTTCATTAAAAAAAAATGCAAAACCTTTGTGCTTCTTCAAATTGGATCTTGCTTTTTATTATACTGCTGCTAATACTAGAAGAATACTTCAGAATATAGAATTAGCAGGAAGATTCTTTCCTTGGAATGTACCACAAAGCAATGAATATTAAGTTTTTTGCTTTAAAAAAAAAGACTTTTATATCTGTGTTCTTAACTCTAAACATTAAGAAGCAGTGTTCTAAGAAAAATTATCTATTTTTAAACAAATTTCAAGAGAAATGTAAAAATATTTTCCTGTCAATATCTGAAAATGTTATTAGTACATTACACACCAGGGATTTTTAGAACATAAAATCTTCTACATATTAGAGAACTGTTGATTATAGTTAAGCTTTTAAGTTCTGWGTTAAATTTCAGTTTCACTCTGCTAAACAATGACAGAAGAGATTATTTGAATTGTAGAAGATGATTAGGGAAAGCCTTTTTGCTTGTGTATGTTCTTTTAGTGCTGTGGGTAACAATTTCACTGCATGGAGAGAACACTGGTTAAAACAGAAACCAAATTATTGAAATCTTGGAACGGTCACGTGGGGAGTCAAATCTCCTGAACAGGATTGTGCCCCACAACTTGATGCAATGGGTGTCTCCATTGCTGACAGCAGCATCTTCAGCTCGATGGCATAAGACTCTCCAAAATGTTGTTTTCCTAATTTCAGAGTCTCCAGCTGATCATAGTACTATAAGACACTCCAGCACATGCACCATCCATTTTGGTTATACCGCTTACATTARAATATCTCTTAAACATCTTATCTGGGTACATGAGACCATTCTTTGAAAATGTTCCTACACCTCCCTCTCCTAAACAGGGGTGAGGGAAAGAAAACAAGATTGAAAATCTTGTTGGTTGAGAATAAGGACAGTGAGATCTCTTAACAGTTACTGYCATGGGCTTGGAGAAAAACTGTCATTGACTTGGGGGAAAATAATTTCATTTATTGCCAATTAAAATAGTGCTAAATGGTGAGAAACAAAGAAACCCCAACCCCATAACAGCTCCTCTCCGCTGTTCCTTCCGTCCTTCCTTCCCACATTCTTCCTCTGCTCCACTGTGGTCCTTCCCACAGGTTGCCATCCTTCAGGATGAACCTGTTCCAGCATGGACTCTCCACAGAATGCAATTCCTTCAGGAATCTGCTGCAGTGTGGGGTCCTGCACGAGCTGCAGTGTGGATACCTGACCAGCTGCTCTCTGTCTCTCTCTCTCTCTCTCTGTCTCTCTCTCTCTCTCTCTCTCTCTCTCTCCCCAAGGGCTGAAGGCATGCCTGGATCACCTCCTGCTCCTCACAGCACCTGATGGAAATGTCTTATCTACTCACAATCTGATCATTTCCTTGTCAGGAACTGTTTGGGACTCCTCAAGGACCTAGACCAGCATGTTTAAGGTGCTGGGAGTTCAGGCAACAGTTTTGAGTGGGTCCTCTCTTTCCAAACAGTGTTGCCTGTTCAAACGAGAAGCTGGGGAGTTGTGCTTTGTTCAGGGAGTCTGCCAGGGCGTTAAGAACAGCAGGTGTGCACAGAAGTCCAAAGGGCTAGTTAAATCTCAAGCAAAAATTGAGCACTGGGTCTCATCCTTACACCTTGTTTAGCTCTTGGGCCACTCTGCAGGCTGATTGTGTGTGAGATTTAGCACRTGTTACTTACTACCTCCCAGTGGGAAGGAGCAACCTCCCACAGCCTCTCAGCACCCCTATTTCTCCACAGCAACCTGCATCCCAGCTGTGGGCATCACCAGAGGACACATTAGCAGTGCACACTGGTGACCCACAATAGTTTATAGAAGCAGTCCTGAGTCAAGCCCATTATATAGCTAGCTGCTAACAGCACTGGCTGTGTTGAGGTCTCYTCCCATTGCAGTTACTCGAATTTTAATTATTGTAAATTGTGACTCCAGCTTATAATCCCTCCTAATGTCCCTCCGTTATCAGAAGGGGCACGGAGAAAAGGGAGCAGCTTGAATGGGTTTAATTTTCTAGCTGTGTTTTAAGCCAGCACATTTATGGAACTGGCTGCAAGGCTAATATTTTAACATAATTATTCAGTTTAGGAATGTTTAAATAGAATAAATTAAAATAGTGCTACAGAAACTTGAAAGTCAAGTCCTAACATCATTTGATATGAGATAGATGAAAAAAATCAGATATAAACTTTTGAAACATTTGAGTATAAATATAGTCATTGATTTAGATATAATAATTGAAATTTAAAGGGTGGATRAAAAAGGAATAAATTCAAAATTCACTAATTTAAGTATTTAAAACAGGTGACCTCTGCTTCACCGAAACTAACTATTCTTTACATTTTATTCTGGGTCAGRCCAGCAGAAATATTTAATTACTTATTCTACTTCTTAATTAGCTATCTTCCAGTTAATTTTCCTTTTTTTTTACTTAAGCTAAATTAATCTTGAACTTCCAAGATAACCATTTGTTCTTAATAGTTTCAATTTGGACTCYATCCTTGATCTTATCCAAGTTAAGRCAAAAGCCATACCTCCTGSAAAGAAASCTGTTYGAAGTTTSCTCAGTCACAGAAAAATTTGGGCAATCTTAGGCAGAAATTTTCTACATAATCATCATCATTGTAAAAAAAAAATTCAAGATTAAATATTGAGGAAAATTTTAAAGGTCTTTTTTCGGGGGGGCAGGGGTGCAGGGATAAATAAGTTGTAATTTACTTGAAGCTGGTATAAGTTCTTCAGAATAGCTGTAGGCATGCACTGTGGTGGTTTTGCACTCTGTATTATTGCCTGCCTACTGTCCTTTACTTTGCACAGCAGCAGAAGGCAGCATTTCTAAGGACAGACATCTCATTGTCCATCCTTACCCTTGATGTTGTTGAGGAAGTTTCCACTTTGTTGACAATGGCTAGTGATTTCTCTGTCAGGAAAGAATTTCTAATCTAGACAAGGGAATTTTGCTGCTGGAGCCATAAAATTAGTATTGTGTTGCAGAACTTTCTGGGGTATAGGAGCTGTTTTACTAAATTCATATGGATGGGTGYCCTGGTTTTGGCTGAGATAAATTGAATTATCTTCTTRGTAGCTGGTACAATGCTGTGTTTTGTATTTAGTATGAGAATAATGTTGATAATACACAGACAGTTTGGCTGTTGCTAAATTGTGCTTACCTTAAGCCAAGGACTTTTCARTTTCCCATGTTCTGCCAGGAAGCAGGGGCASAAGCAGCTGGGAGGGTGCAGGGCTGGGACACCTGACCCAAAGTGGCCAACAGGATATTCCATAGCACAGAAAGTCATGTCAGGTATATAAACTGGCAGCAGCTGGATGGGGAATGGGCTGGGCATCAGTGAGTGTGTGATGAGTAAATGCATTGAGCATTGTTTGTTTCTCTTGAGTTTAATTCCACTCCCTCCCCACCCTCTTCCCTCTCTCCTCACCCTCTTCCCTCTCTCCCTCCTTCCCTCTCCCCATCCTTATTATTATTACTGTAATGCTTATTACTGGCTTTTTTTGTTGTTGCTGCTGTTGTTATTATATTTTATTTCAATTGTTAAACTCTATCTCATCCCATGTGCTTTACATTTTTCCAATTCTCCTCCCCAGGAGGGAGAGAGTGAGAGGCTGAGTGGTACCTGTAGACACCTGGGTATGAATCACAACAGTGGGGAACAAAACTAAGCTGGTCCCCTGTTTCTCATTGGTGCCAGAGGTACAGATTTAGAGCCAAGTACCTGATCCAGTGGCTGAAATTGTATTAGTTGGTATTAAATAAAACAAAAGAATCATGAATTTCACAYAYCTGAATCCCAAACTGTCATTGGCTSTGAAATTTTCTTTATTTGMACAGAACAAAAAATGGTGGGTTTTTACTGTGTTTCCTTTGTTAATTTTTTTAAGGAGGTGATGGTTCAACATAAAAAGATCAATGTATATCTACATTTAAAACTCAGCAAGATTTAAAGTGTAAAAAACTAAAGTGCTCTGATCATTGTGTTCAGACAGCAAGTTGTTTCACTCAGTATGTTAACTCTAAGATTTTATTCAAAATAGAAAAGACTCATCAAAACATATTTCTGAGGTGTATGCTTTAGATTCATAAGAAATAGAGATTTTTTTTTTCTTCTTCTCCTTTTTTATTTCTTTAATGTATATATTTGCTAACCTTTAAGATAATTTCCCAGAAAGGAGTCCAGAAAAGCCAAAGTATATATATATATTTCTGRGGACATTGTTAAACTTTTGAAAAAGGCAGCAGAACTTTCTGGACTTGGTATGGATGATTGTAAAAGGAGCCAATGAGGCTGAAGGATCTAAAGGTAGACACTTATTTTTTCCATTTTGCATCACTGAGATATAAATTATTAGGTGTAGAAATGCTACAGTTCTTAATTTTGTGATAGTTCTTCTCACTAATGGCACAGCTGGAATCTTGCAAAAATGAATAATAAATATTAGCAGCTTCCTTTTCTGTTATTCATGAAAATTTCAAGGATCAGAGGCTTTGTCATTTCTGGTCAAAATCCAAACAGATACAGTATGCTACTAATCCAGCTGTACGAATATCAGTGAAATGCATCTAATAATTTGTTTTTTGATGTTTTGTTCTCAGTCAATTTTATTGAAAATACCACTGAAAGCATGGTTATGTATTTCAGTAAAATCAATTCTCAAGCTAGTATAGATTTTGTCAATTGGATGTACACACAGTTTCATGCAAGGTACTTCTGCAGAGTTCTTTGGATAAGTAGAATGACAAGGAATCTTGGGATTACCTTTTTTTTCTTTCCATCTCCAGGCTTTTTTTTAGAGTTGGCATGAAGGAAAGGCTGCACAACCAGCATTTATCCCTTCATTCTTGCATGGCTGCATCAATCCCAAATTTTATTCTTAGCACATGGAAAAGCTAATGGATTATAGTGCAAATGCTAGAATTAGAAGACAAGAATTCAGTTTGCAGATCTACAGCTGGCAGATCATGCCCTTGTTTACATGGAGGATAATGATAATTTCATTTTCACCAAGGGCATGAAATCCTAATGCCAGACTAGAATAAGACTTCACACTATGCTGAAAGCCAACAAAATGTCTAGCTTCACTGCAAATACCTCTTAAATATGAGAGGCAAAGTTAAAGCAAGGCCATTTYCTGTATCCTCTGCCAGAGGTAAGTTTTGATCAGACTCTGAAGAAGAAGAGCTGCCATGCACACTTCAAACGTTTAGCAATCCACRCCTCACACTTGTTGGGATGATTTTGACTCAGTAATTAACACTATGTATGATAACCAAGATGTGAAGAACATGGTGACAGCCCTTGATAAGGACAAGTATGGAGAAGAGAAGACATTTAAGGAGTGTGAAATAGCAGCACTTAAATTTAACACAGAGTGGGGAGACAAATGAAAAGAGATTTTCACATTCCCTGTGGTTTCAAGATCCTTGCAGTTTTCACCATTACAAATAGAATGGGAAAGAGTGGAGGGCACAATGAACACAAGCTCACTGTGTTTCTAGTCATAGGCTTCATTCACCCACTTTTAAACAGGCTAACACATTCACCAGCATGAAATATATCCTTCTGCTTAAGGTGAGCATATGCAAATATTTTGATTATGCAAATTGTTTCCTGAAATAATTGCATAAATGCCAGACATGGAGGTGTGCAAAATATGGTAGTTATATAAGACAACCARCCTCTAAACAGATTGATTTAAATGTTTTTCATTTCTGTCCCATTCTGTAAGCTATTTAATCATGTGTAGGATTTTCAGTCTTGCAATTGCAAAATTAATTCTGTTTTATTTCAGTCCTTATTGTAACCAAACATAGGAACTTACTAATCCCTAAGATAGCAAGTTCACTTGTGAAGATTCACTAAATAAGCAGTTCAAGACTCTGTTGGGGTCATGGGGCTCTTGGAAAACAAGTGATCTTTTTCTGCCCAATCTACTCAGCCTCTGCCTGCACCCACCCATTCAGMCTTCACTCTGCAGATCCAAAAGAAACGAGCTACCTGTTAAGATGAAAAGCTCATTCTATCTTCTGTTGAACTATAACAGAATTATAGAATCATAAATTCACAGAGTTGTAAAGTTGGAAAAGTCYTCCAAGATCATTGATTCCAACKGYTAACTCAGCACTGCCATGTTTGTGACTGAACACCATCCCAAGTGCCACATCCACACAATATTTTAWTACGGCTASTGCTGATTCCACCACTTCCCTGGGCAGCCTGTTCCAATGGCCAATCACACCTTCTGTGAAGGAATTTTCCCAAGTGTCCAATCTAAACCACCCTTGGCTGTTTCTCTTATCCTGTCACTTGTGGCCTGGGAGAAGACATTGACTCCTTCTCACTGMAGCCTTCCTTCAGGGAGTTGCAGAGAGTGAGAAAGTCCCTCCTGAGCCTCCTTTTCTCCARGCTAAACACTTCCAGCTCCCTCAGCTGCTCCTCCTCAGGCTTGTCCTCCAGACCCTTCCCCACCTCTCTGGACACACTCCAGTCCCTCAATGTCMTTCTGGCAGKGGGGGGCCCAGAACTGGACAAAGGAATCAAGATATGACCTCACCACTGCCGAGTACGGGGAACAATCACTGCCCTGGTCCTGCTGGCCACACGACTGTTGATAAAAAATAGGTGCCATGGGCTTTCTTATCCACCTGGACACACACTGGCTCCTGCTCAGTCACTGTTGACTAGCATCCCCCGGTCCTTTTTCCCCATGACAGATTTCCAGCCACTCTGTCCTCAGCCTGTAGCACTGCTTGGGATTGTTTTGACCCAAATGCAGGCCCTGGCACTTGCCCTTTTTCAACCTCATGCCATAGGCCTCAAAGGGTCAATCCAGCCTGTCCTAATCCCTCTGCAGAGGCTTCCTTCTCTCCAGCAGATCAAAACCCCCACCATGATACTTGCTCTGTTGGTTTTCCTCCTGATCCTTACCCACAAACACTCAACACTCTCATCTCCATCATTAGGTTTCAAAGAAAACACTCCCTGACCTGCAGGGCAGCCCCATTATCTCTCCTTCCTTGCCTATCACCTCTGGAGGGTTTATAGCCATCCATTGGAGCACTGCAGTTGTGTGAGGCACCACCATGTTTCTGTGATGACAACTATGTCAAAGTCTTCCTGCTGCACCATGATTTCCAGCTCTTCCCGTTTGTTGCCCCTCGGTGTGCATTATTGTGCATGTCCTTCAGCTGGTTATTGATCCCACTGCCTTTTCAGGGAGAAAAGCTCAAATTCCTGCATGATTGTTCTCAGAAGCCCCTGTGGTTTCTACCACATCAATAATCCTTGTGTCCTTGCTGCTGCAAATTGCTTTGCTAGTAATACATACGSACCAAAAAATGCTTTAAAGGACAGTGACGTCCTATTTGCAAAGAAAGGATGGATAGTCTGAGCCTAAATGTCATTGCAGGTTTTGAAAATTTTGATAAATATTGATAATTTTACATCAAAATTTCCTAAACTGCAGCTCCATAAATGCCCAAAATGTTTCAGTTTCCCAAATGTCCTTGAGTATCTCAAGTTCTGAACAGACATGACTATGTCCAAACTGTTGGACTGAGTAATGTGCAGGTGYCATAAATATTTCAAGGTTTTTAAATATTGTTCCTAAATTTAAAAAATGACACAATGAATGCTGCTTGGAACCACTCCATTGACATAAGTATGGCTGGATAATGTCTGAGTCCAAAATGCCATGACAATGGCAAAAAGCCTCAATRGTGCTTAAAAGGTTTAAATAACTCAACTGAGGTTCAATAAAAGGAYGAGTTTAGACAATGGAAATAAAAACTGTCTGACATTAATAGGTAGAAAAGTTACTGGTAAGTTTGGAGCTGGTACACAGCATTTTTAGTTCACCTTTAAACAAGTAGAACTCCAGTGACTTCAGTAGTTCTGATTTATGCTAGTATAAATGAGAGAAGAATCTGACCATACGTCTTCCTGCATGCCTGCAATAAATCCTGCAGGCTATTGGTGCTATATAAATAACACAGCACGGTTGGGAAAAATTGCCAGACAGAGGGTTACATATAAATATTGTCAGAATTGGGGTTTATGAGGTGATTTTTGTGACATGGCTTACAAATAATGTCGTCACACTCAACTTTTTAACAAATTATTCAGGAACAGGATGAAATAGCAAAAGCCAAAAGAATTTGGGGTTMAAATGAAACTTCTAAGCAGTTTGTGGCAAAATGCAGATTTATTTTCAAGTTGTAATTTTTGTATTTATCTTACTGTCCAGCTTTTGTTCTTTTTCTTGTAATATTTTTTATAATGATATAAAAAAGACAACTGCCCCTTTCAGCCTTCAGTTGGGAATACYTCTATTGGAGCAGGAAAAGATTCTTTGTAAATACTGGATTTGGATTCACTTAAACTTCAATAGTGCGTTGAGAATTTGAGTTTTTTGCTTGTCTCCTTCCATCACCACTAACACCACCCCTGCTTAATTTGGTTCTTAGCTGTGGGAAGATATCAGTGCCATTTATAGAACATTTATCTGTGAAGATAAAATTAYTGCTTTTCAGTGTACCCCCAATAGGCTGCTGTGAGAGCTTTTTATTTCRTAGTTTGGTAAATTGTAAATAAATTGACAAAGGTATGTTGACCTTCAAGAGCAGTTGTTAGATTTACACCTCTCTTTTTGCACCTCTTCTATACTCAGAACTGCCAGATTTTTTTTTGAATGTGTATCTATTTAAACACAATACTTCTAGAAAACTGAGTCAGTGATATGATTTCCAGACAGCAAAAGTTAATTTGAATTTTGGGGCTTCTCCCTAAATCACAACTAACCAGCTTATAGACTAATAAACAAGCCTTAGCCCTCAGACTACAATGAATGTAGCCACATGGAAGACCATACGTCTGGTCCTTAGTTTTAATTTTTGACCAGCTGTAGGTCTAAATTTTCATGGATTGTCCAATGCCCACAATTTATGAATACAGCTGTTGTCTCACAGGTTCAATTAATGTTTATTTTCTTTCTTGTCTCAAAGTTAWTATTTATCCTTAYTCTTATTTTTAAGCATTTTTAAACRTGTGAATGTTAGGACGGCTTTGGTTCTGCAATGTTTTTATGTTATGATTGTTAAAAATTGATTCCAAGTAAGAAGAAATTTATAATTAATAGGTTCATTTTACTGTCTGTACATTTCGCTAATACACTTATATTTTGCTCCAAGCTTTCTGGCATAAGTCTCTATGTATTCTTGATGGTGTGCCTTCAGAACCTCCATTAACGTTAGAAAGATTTATGTCTGCACTGTAAAAGGCATATACTGTGTCTACTTTTAATCTACCTCTCCTAAGTAAACTAATTCCCAGGAATCTGTAGAAGTAGACGTAGAATAAATTCAAGTTCAAATTTCTTGTTACCATGAAGACTGTTCCTCCTTAAGGATATAATTTTTTTAAACCCACATTCARTGCCGTTTTGTACTGCTGTTTCTTCCTGTAGCTATATCCTATCATTTTGCCCAAGTTCTCAGTGACACATCTGTAAAAAGATGCAAAGTCTTGTGGAATATTCATATGACTGACGGATTGGATCCCTGCTTTCAGTSACTTTCTGAAGAGTCAAGCTAAACTCCAGCTATACTCAAAGCCCACAAATAAGCTTTTGGTCTTGTCTCATGTCCTGTCAAGGAAAAGTTAACATTGGTTCACAGTTTATCAGAATAATGATGAATAATTAGCAACATTGAAGGATTCTGGATTTTACTCAAGATTAAGCAGAGTGGAAAATTTTGAAAKGTGATGTATTTATGTAGGATTCGTATTCTACCAGCTCAGATTGTATGTGCTTYCATTCCTTCAGAGTACAATTAAAATTCATTCCTACATTTTAAAATTAAGCAAACTCTGTCTGGTTGATACATATTCTCTCACTTGATGAGAGAGRCTGTGATCCTTCATAAGCTGCTAACCCTGCTCCAAATCTGAAGGGGGTGGATATGGATGCAATCAGCTAAGTGGGTCTTTATGCTGCCTGGCATCAGCACAATCAGATTTCGTCATGGGACATAAGTGAAGTGCAGATTTCAGACTAGGAACTGAAAAATAAAAAGTGCTTTGCTGTAGTAACCAGGGAAAGGGACAGTTATTGGGAGCAAGCCTGGAAAGGGCAGAGTACATTAAAATAATCTGAGACAGAAATCAAAAAGATAAGATTTATATATGGTCAAATACAGAAGAACATTTTATTGTTGTTTTGGAGGCCTCAATAAGAGCTGAACTGGAACAATAATTGCCTTATAATATGCTTATATTATAACAAAATATGTAATTTTCTAAAAACAGGGATTCTAACTTGAGATATCTGTTTCTGTGATAGCTGTTTAACTGAGAAATCAGAAACTGGCACCTCTTCAGATATCACAGGGAGAAAAACTGTGAAGATACTCTATTACTGTGTGACAGGTTTGAAAGGTAGTCCTTTAAATACAAACAATCCATCAAATTAATTTTTAACGGATTATTGATCATGATGCAAGGAAAGGGTATGATCTCAGTTAATCTTAGTTCTACAGTCTTAGGCACCTGATTTCAGAAAAAAAAAAGAGTATTTCTTCTGAGCCATGATGTGTCTCTTTTTGTGGTATCCATGGTGGGAAAGTCATTTCCTCTGACTTTCATTTATTAGTTTCACCTGCATCTATTTCATTATTCCCCCACAAGTCCCATCAAGGAAAGGTAAAAGAGACACCAATCTTGGTCATGATTGGGGAGTTCTTCCACAATAGATAAAAAAACAAGGAATCAGGGTAAGAAAAATAATAGGAGGTTAGAGAAATAATAAGGAAATATTTTGGGGGAAAAGAGAAAACAGTAAAGAAAAAAATAAGGAAAATAAGGAGGAATAAGAAGTAGATAGTGTTCAGGGAATAGTATAGGAGACCAGATAATTCTTGAAAGAAAGGAAAGCATCCTAACATGAGCCCTTGATTCTTCTGAAATCTCAGATTTTATGGATATTAACTCCAACATATTAAATACAAAGCAAATAATTAAAATTTTCAGAATATAAAATGGGTTCAGGGTTTAAAAACAGTTTTCTACTGCACCAAAAATGATAGCTTCAAAAGAAACMAAACTTCCTTGGAAGGTAGTTTGCAGGGGTATGCTTTTTTTTTCCTATGCAGCATGACTCTTTTAGTCCTGTCAGTGTGCTCCCATTTGTATTTGTTATGCAGATTCCTAACAATTTTTCTTTTTAAATTTAGTATTCATCTGGTGGCTTTCTCAGTGATACTGAGATGTAATAAACAAAAGTGACTCACAAGGTCRCTTGGTGCCACTCCTATGTTAATAAGCTCAGTTTTTACCAGTTCCATATGAAAGAATTGCTTCTGCTGTGAAGGTAAAGCAAATTCTGAGGGCAGAATAGTGACCTACCCTAAGCATTACAGCATAAGGGAGCACATTCTTCTCTCTTCTCTCTGAAAAATAGTTGAATCCAGTTTTGTTGTTTATGCAGATAAATATTTCCATTCCCATGAGAACTACTTGCACCAAAAAAAAAAAATCTCATTGTGTTTGAAAAAAAACTCCTTTTTAAACTGTTTTATTGGGTTTTGAACTCCTTTAGTTTAAATGCTGCAGTGAGAAAAAGAAAATGTTAAAGCTSTTAGTAATGATTTACTAAGCATGTTCTGATTCTTTACAATTTAGCCTGTTCATTAATTTATATTTATGAATATGAATGTTCATGCATCTGTACCCTAAAGAATATTTGCTGTAAAGCAGAAGTGGCTGAAAAAAATCAGCTAGAGAAACTTCCAGTGAGTGAAACTAGATTTGTTTCTTTCATGAGGCAGAAAGCCCATTTGGAATAGCCCCTCTCTATCAACAGTAGATAATACACTAAAGTAAAGGTAAATTAGAAAAACATAAGTAAATTAAAAATACAAGATCATGGGAAAGAAAATGAAGAAAAAGCTGTTCTAATTTTATACTGTCTTATCAAGCAGTGGATGTGCTTGTGCTAGTGTTTTGTATCTTCCAGAAGAAGCAGACAGGTATAGAAAAGTGAAGGAGKAACCTGAAATTTTATTTCATGCTCTGGAATATAAATTAGTACATTGGAGACATAACAGGCTAACTCAAGAAATGAATATTAATTTGGAGGGGAAAATCTTGCTTAGGAAGAAGAGGAAGGGCTAAAGAATTAGCTGMTGTTCCATATATCAGAGATGCACATGCTTGTTTTCCAGTTATCACAGAAGGAGGATGAAAATATCTGATAACACCTGATACTGTCAACTTTAGATATCAGCTGGACAGGTCTTTTCATGCACAAATGCAAAATCAGCCAGAACAGGCTTCAACATAAAAGTAAATTAAAACATCCCTTTGGAGGGACGTGCTTTGGGACTCAGGGTGGAATTCAGTGCATAATCTGAATTTAGCATTTTAGATGCTGTACAAAAAGTTCTCTTGCTGGCCCCCCAAAAGGGTGAGAACAGTCCACTTGTCTCAAGTCATAGCTTTGGAGTCATACAGATATCTCAAAACTCTGTCATGTCTAAAGTGAGCTGAAAGTTTTGTGAACTCCTTCTTGCTTACAGGAGAAGTGGAAATAGAGATGGAAGAGTTCTAGGTGTGCAACACATCTACCATGGAGGGAGCTTCAGGAATGCAGAGTAGCTGGTAACTTGGACAAGCATGGCCAGGAAGTGACAGAGCCCAGAACTTTAAGAACAATAAGAAGCACTAACAGAAATTCAAAATAATAGATTTAGGAAAAATTACTTCACTCATCTTGAAAATCTGGCTGATGAGCTCTCTTGGGAAGAGCTTCCAAGACAAAATGATGATGATGATGATGATGATGATGATGATGATGATGATGATGATGATGATGATGATGATGGTGGCAGCAATAATGTTTCTTTAAGCAAATGCCAGTTCCAGAAGTTTCAAATGCAAACAATTCAATGAAGAAGGAAAAATCAAAAGAATTAGAGATCAACTTGGCCAACACCTATATTATCTAAAAGTGCTTCAAGTAAAACAGTGAAGATTAAGAAGGACAGAAATATAGCAGAAGTTTACATGAACAAAAGAAAAAAAGTCAAGCTTCTGTGCTGATGTGAGCAAAGGAAGTCAAGTGTATATAAGAAAACGATGCACAATGCAGAGAGTGGAGAAACAAAGAGAAATAAAGGATCATGGGCTTCTTCCAAGAAAAGAAAAATTATTGTGTAAAGGTACTGAGTAAGATGAAGTATTTATTGTTGTTTTGCATTTGTTTTCACCAAAATAGCCACCTATACTCAGATGGCTGAAACAATTAGAAATAGTGATGTAAGAATAAGACCTTAAGTCACAGTAAGTAAAGAACTGATTGTAGTGTACTTATATGAATTAGATGTTTTCAAATCATTTGGAGTGGTAACTGAGATGGCTAATGAGATCTTCAAGTCATTAGCAATTACCTTACAGAACTCATGTAAATGAGAAAACCTTCAAATGTCCAAAAAACCAAAAAAAAAAAAAAGATTGGTGAGATTATTTTATTTCCTTTACAACTTCACAATTCACTTCCTCCTCTCAAGCCATTCTTCTCTAATCCTTCCTCCTACATCATCAATTGCCCCTCTGCTGAGTGTGTGGAGCATGARTATAAATCCAAAGAGATCTTAATCAACCAAAAAATATAAAGGTTTAAGACCTATTTCTGTCCAGATGTACAGAAATATTCTTGTGTCTCAACCATCACCAAGTTTCTACTCTTTTGGATCTCAATCATAGTTTAAAGAAGTGATAGAGATGTAAATATTATATCCACAATAGATTTAAAAAGATGTATTCACATTTTAGCTGTTCTGCTCCCCGGGAGCAAGTCTCAGTTAATCTGAGCAGCAGCAAATGAGTGGGAGCACAAAGCAGGGTAACACTGCTACAGAAGGTTCATCTGTGGGTGGGCAGAGAGTTGGGCACAGTTTTGTCTTAAATTGCTGATGCTAGAGCTCATCTGCCAGAGCCTGAAATGACTTCCCAAGGTGCAAAGTGGTGTATTATCAGCTTTTAGAATGATTCATTTTTCTGAATTCTTTAAACATGAATCTGGCTGTAAAGGAAGGCTGATTACTCAGTTCCTCCCTGCACCAAGTTCAGTCTTTTGTCCACAGTTCAATACAGACAGGGAAGTGACTAACTTGTCATTTTTCTTTTACAAACAGCTGCTGGGGTAAGAGAGAAAATGAACAACCATCTAAAATTTCTGAAGTCTTGAGGCTGAGAAAAAAAAAAAAAAAMAACAACAAAATAAAGAAAACAAAACAAAGCCAAAACAAAGCAAAAAAATCAATTGAGAGGAAACAGGAGAATTTGCAACTCAATGCAAAAATGGGAGAGAATTGGCAAATTGTGTCTTTTTAAAGAAAAGGAGAAAAAAAGTTGTGGATAAACTGGAAAAGAACAAATGCAAGGAAAATAAGATGAGGTCTTCTAGAATGAGCTACCATTGCTTTTAGAAGTTAAATATTTGAGAAGAAATGCTTTTGGTTGCATATAATGCATAGAAGCAGAGTCACAGCAACACCTGCCAGAAGTTCAGCTGGCAGTYCTTTAAGCACATAAATGTGGTTTCAGGACCTAGTTACTGCAGTTTACCTCTCAGCAAGAATTTTAATCTCACACACAGTGTAGTACTATGGTGATGTTGTGCCTTATTTCTTACATCTGACCACACAAATGAGAGCTTGGGAACCATTGGTTTCTTGGAACATCTTTGCCAAAGTGTCTTGTTACCCTTATTACAGCCTTTGAGAGAAATTTTCACAGATGCTCTTGATGACTACTGCAGCATCATGTAGACAGACTGTCTASATGACTGTGAAGCAGGTAACTGAATTTAACTTGCTACAGCTTTGGGCAAATCAGATCCTGCTGAATAATTTTCTCTCTTAGGGAGGAAAGAAGGTAAGATTTGGTTGCAATAGTAATTTTGATAGTACCCAAATGTGCTTGCATGTGTACCATAAATGCTACTGTTTTGGGTCAGCTCTGGTGGGCAGCTAAACCCACCCAGCTGTGTGCTCCATACTCTGCCCCTCATCTGGTGGATGGGGCAGAGAATCAAAAGGAGAAAAGTGAGAAAACTCATAGGTTGAATTAAAAACAGTTTAATAGGTAACGTAAAAGGAAATAGAATTTTTTCACCTCTCCCCATGGGCAGGCAGGTGTTCAGYCCCCCCAGGACAGCAGGGWTCCAGCACCTGTCATGGTGACTTGAAAARASAAACRCCACCACTCTGAAAAACTTCCTCTGCCCTTTCCTTTGTCTCCCAGCTTTTGTTCTTGATTATAAGTCATACAGTATTGGATATTCCTTGGGTCAATTKGGGCCAGCTGGCACAGCTCTGTCCCCCTCATTTTTTTGGCATAGCCCATCTTCCTCTTTGGTGGGGTGATGTAAGAGGCAGAAAAGGCCTTGGTGTTGCACAAATGCTGCTCTCAACAGAGTGTTGTCCATCCTGCTTTGATCAAACAAAACATAGAACTGTACCAGATATTATGGAGAAAATTAACTCTATTCTAGCCAAATGCAGAGCCAGTATATATGCAGTGTATCAGTGTAGTAAGCTGGCTTATTTTCACTATGTGCAAAATGAAGCAAACTAGCAATCACAACCTATCTGATTCACACTGACTTTGGGACAAATGTATAATCATACGTGTACAGTCATTATCCATTTAAGATGTTCAAAGAAAYAACTCCTTGATGTGATGGTGATGATCTGTAATCAATTTTTCATTAAGATTTTATCTTTTTTACACAATTGGATGCTGTCTTGAACAGCTTGCCCTGGCTGACCATGCTTGAGATGGTTTAGAATAGATTATTTCCTTTCTCAGTCTGTGTTCTGTTATCATAACTAGATACAGGTGTCATCTGCAATAAGTCCTTTCTAGTACAAAAGAGAGAAAAGAAATCTTTCTTTTCTCTTTTACTTTATTGTCACCCCATTCAAAACCTCCCTCTGTAATGTCTTGGACATCTGTCCCTTAACAGCTCAGTAATAATAGAGGTTTTTAAAGAATTCCTCTTAGCCCATTTTTTTTTYCCYTCAGAGTGGGATGAAAGACACACTAAAACATAAATATCAGTTCCAACACAGATTTCAACTTTCTTGAAGTCAAGCTGTATTTCAATCTAGATTTTGACAGATATTTTGGAGGGAGAGCTCTGGGGCGCTAGAGTCAAGCAAGCAAAAAGACAAGGAATGGACACATTGAAGACAAATTACTGCTCTGTCCTTTAAGAAAGGCAAAAGAACATCTCTTCAATGTTTTTTATCAAAGCCTGGACACAGAAGTTGAGTGCACACTAAGGACATTTGCCAACAGCACTAAATTAGGAGGAGCTGTTAGCTCCTCAAGGGCAGGGAGTCCTTACAGAGATTTTGATAAATACAAGTGCTGGGCAATCCCCAGCAATATGAAATTTTAAGTAGAAATGCTGGATTCTGCATATGGAATGGTGTAATCCTGGGTTATGGCTCTGGTGAGGGACAAGAGGCTGGAGTGCAGTCCTCAGAATTGATCTGRGGGTTTGGCTTGGGGATAAGTTCAATATGAGCTAAAAATGTGTCCTGGTGGCCAAAAGGGCCAAGCTATCTCGGGCCACATATAAGCACAGTTGAAAKAATTGATTGGCCMACTGTATTCAGCATTGGTGCAGCCTCCTGAAGAATTCTGTGYAAACTTGGGCTCCACAAATTATATACTTAGTGATTTTTTGTGTGTTTGTTTGTTTTTACTTTAATGAGAAATATAATTCAGTGAAGAAAAAAAGACTTAGCCAATTACTAGAATGAGAAGATTTTAATTTTTTCTATTTACATGGTTTCCACAGAGTCAGCCAAGCTTAACTTTTGTGGTTGAAAAAAAAAAGACAGAAAACAATGTTTATAACCACGTATCTAATTCAGTTTACAGTAAAAATTTCTGCATTTTCTATGTCTRCATCTACATGAGACCTTTCTCCTGCTGAGCCAGAAGTTATGACAGTAAAACAGCATGGGCTTATGAAATTAAATAAGTGGTTTGAGCTGCAATTAATTCCTTTATCTACAAATTACTTCTAGGCTTTAACAAATGCAGATTGTCAAATCCTTTCAGTTTGGCTAAAATTAGACTGCTACCTTAGTAAGTTCTGAGCACTTAAAGATTGACTTCAAAACCTGGCTTCCTCAATACTTGGCTTTTCCACATACATTATTGCAAATATTGCCCTTAAATCTCACGYGTGTCATGGAATTAGTGAATATCAGTGGTTATGTCTAGGAAGAGCTTTGCAAAGGGGAGCCTCAGATGCTCCATCTATATATTAAAGAAATGCAAGTCTRCTCTTTTTCTGAGAAAAACCTTGAGAATTTAAATTGTGGTGCTGTCCAAGAAAATAATACTCCCTGGGAGTTTTAGGACTGAACAGTGTGTACATTCAGAGCCCCCATGTGCTGGGCTCATCCAGAGCCCCGTGGGCAGCAGGGCAGGGAGGGGATTCTGCCCCTCTGCCCCCTCTGCTGAGACCCCACCTGCAGGGCTGCATCCAGCCCTGGGCTCCCAGCACAGCAAGGACAGGGACCTGCTGGAGCCAGGCCAGAGGAGGCACCAAGGGGATCAGAGGGATGGAGCAGCTCTGCTGGGAGGAAAGGCTGAGAGAGCTGGGATTGTTCAGGCTGGCAAAGAGCAGGTTCTGAGTGACCTGCTTGTGACCTTCCAGAACCTGAAGGGAGCCCACAGGAAAGATGGAGAGAGACTGTTTGCAAGGTCCTGGACAGGAGGGAAGGGCATCCAACTGAGAGTAAGTTTGCTTTAGATATATGGAAAATATTCTTCCCTGTGAGGGTGGTGAGGCACTGGCACAGGTTTCCCAGAGAAGCTGTGTCTGCCCCATCCCCGGGAGTGTTCAAGGCCAGGTTGGATGGGGCTCTGAGCAACCTGGTCTAGTGGAAGGTGTCCCTGCCCATGGCAGGGGTTTGGAACAAAATGATCTTTAAGATCCCTTCCAACCCAAACCACTCTATTACTTTATGTTTCTATGATTTTTTTTCGATAGCAAAAACTCTACTACAGTGGAGTTAAGACACTTAAATATTGTATCAAAATTACTTTTATGTTCACAGATACTGTGATCTGTGTGCATCAGTAGCAAGACTATACTATCCTATCCATTGCTAAGCAGTGTTTCATTATTGTGACAAGTTAAAACTAAAAATATATTGTTCAATGCTGTGCTTTATTTATTATTTCTGCAATTTATTAAGCTCATTCAGTAATTATATGTTGACATAAGAAATACAAAAGTATAACATTGTTTTAGGAAASTATTCATAACGTGAATAGGATCCACTCCTGTGCCTAGATCAACTCCATAGTAAGTAGAAAGGATCTTGTCTAAGAAGTGATTTTCAACAAGAGTTATAGTGAAAGTGTCTTGTCTTACCTGTTAGAGAAATTACCTTTTTCCACAGTCTATGAAAATGCTTCTTTTCCATGTCAAAGACAGCTTGTCCTATGCTAATTAGGTAGCCAGAGAGAAAGAAGGTGGTTATTCCCTATCTCCCACTGTGCCAGAGCCTCCTCAAAAGAGCATTCAAATTCTCCTTATTTGTATATTGAGAATGCTCACAATAAATATACCCCAATTCTGTAATCTGTAAGGGAGGTTTTTGTAAGGACATCCTTAACACCTGTGTGCTTCAACATTTAAATTCCTGACTGGAATTTAACATCTCAGTACTTCCAAGGTCAGGGTCTGAGTGCCAGTTGACCCATAAATGCATCTCAGAAGTTGTAGACCTCAGATGCTCAGCAGGTGGCACGTAACCAGAAGGCTGAAAGTTGGACAGGCTCAGACACATTTGTACAGCACAAGAAACATTTTAATGTTGACACTGTTATCAGTAAGAGCTAAAGAAAGCCTTGCACAGCAACCCTYCCTTAACGCTGTAAAGGCACAAGGATAAACAGCTTTGTAGGGGAAAAAAGAAAAAGAAAACTAGCATAAAGCAAAGAAAACATACCTCTGGGTTGGGTAATTCCTCCCAAGAAGAGGTCATTTCCAGCAAGAATGTAACAATAGAAATCATATTTTGCTCACAAAGAAAACTTGCCTGCGGCTATTACTTTATGTAAGTAGGTTTTATGAAATATAAATGCCATGGCTGGAATCCTAAGAGACTGAGAAACTTGTGAGTAACTGTCCATTCAGTCTTGCCTCAAAAGCCATTTCTTTAAGYAGAGTTGGCAGAAAATGAGTCAATAAAATCTCAGTATGTGACATTTAATCTCTGCCACAGACCTCAATCTTGAGATCACTTACAACTCTTTTTTTTCCTGATGAGTTACTAGAATAGCTTTGCAGAAATATCTTCTTACATCTTTTGTACTGGGAAAGTAATCCTGTGCCAGCTTCACATGGGCTGATGTCCTGGCTTATCTGTAAAAACATCAGAAACTTGTTGTATAGCAGCACTCTTCTACTTACTGATTCAGAAAGATTTGTTATGCTGGATTTCAAATGATTCAGCAATAAACCCCATGCTGGAATCCTAGTAACTTTTTTTTTTTTTCACAGCTTTTTACAAGTTAGTGGAAATGTGATTAATTTAAAACTTAAGAAAAATGCTGTGAGACTTGGGTATTTTCTATTTCAGTGGGAAGGAAATTTTCCTTTACAGGAAGAGAAGATCTGATTATGGCTTTGCCAAGCAGAAGGATAATTATTGTCTGAGTAATTTCAAAGAGACACCACCATTTCCAAAACAGAATAAGGCAAACAAAATGCAGTGTCAGGAAGAATTAGCCAGGTCGTTTGTATAAATAAATAGTAATTAATGTGGTGAAAAGGTTGTAGAATCAGATTGATAACATGGATGGATTTGGAACATAATGGGACTGAGGTTTCCCAAGGTTAGGAGTGTGTTTCAAAAGCAGAGCTTTCAGCTAGAAGTGCTCTGATCAGAGACCTGGTCTGTTGGCTGAATTGAGTAGRTGGAAAAAATTGGAGCTGATGATGCACAGACATCATTGCCCTCTCATGCTGAAAGTTTTCAACCATTTTATTTTAGCTTTGATAAACCCCTGGAAAACAGGATACTGGATGTTCTTGTAAATAGTGACCACATTTGTCAATAAAAAAATGTGTTGTTAACATATCAAAATTTTCCCATTGTAATTTTAGCCCTTGTCATCCAGCAGCCTCTGAAACAACTTGTAGGTACTTTCCAGGAGCCAATGCATCAGCAAAGGAGGTTTTGTCACTGGWCATCCTCAAGTGAACATTCTGTTTCAGARGTTAGGRGARTTTAATTGTAYAGAGACAGGACTTTGAGCTTTGTCTGACTCAGCACTGCAAAGAACGAAACATTTTATTAGCAAAGATGTAGCTTCAGAGACTGGATTCCAAATATGTGTTTGTCAAGGTATTTAAAAACTTACAAGGTGTTTTTCCACCTATCCTCARTAACCCCTTTGAAAGCTGCTGTCTCAGTGATGGTAAAGTGAACATAGGCATGGAAAGCTCTGTTACATATGCAGAGCAGGAGGGATGCAACCTGTACACTGAGAGYTTGAAAAGCCCATGTCCCTCTTGAATAATGGAGCAGGATTTGTACAAGYTAATCTGCTTAATAGTTTATTTCCTGTGATATTAGGCATTTTCAAGTTTTTGGGGAGGGTTTTTGACAAATTCTACACACAACCTACAGGTCAGAGAGACATGTTTCACTTCCACACATTTACTTATCTAATCCAACACATGTTTAAGCATCCTAATCCAGCACACTTTGGCATTCTCCTGCTGTTAGTTTAAGGAAAAGAAAACTCAGTAATATTAATATCTTTAAAATGCACATACAAAATGTTGATTGTACAGGTACACTCCATTCACAGAGTATACATTCACTTGTTTCTCCCAAATCTTAATGCTGAAAACCGCTTGTCAYATGATTTTACTTCAAAACTCATGARAGATTGTGGAAGCTGATCTGGGTCCATAGACAATTTTCCAAATTAGCGTTATGTACTTTAGCTCATTGCTTTKTGGGKKTTTTTTAATTTGCTTTTGKTTTTTGTTTATTTGGTTGGGTTTTRTGGGTTTTTTGGAGGGGRGGAGCAGCATTRTGAAGGCAAATTACACCCAGGGAGAGATCTTGSTGCTGTGATTTTGCATGGAGTGGATATAGTATTAGCTGTTTCTTCTTTGCAGTACCCTTTGGAGGTGAATACTTTTTTTAGACCTGCATTTAAATTCCAATCTGTCTTGGCCATATCTAAGGATAATAAAAAAGACTAGAACATTTGACAAATATGAATGTTATTTCATTAATTTTTATAACTTTAGAAAAGCCCCATGAATGTAAAAAAGGTCCATATATATCCTTTTTTGAGATAGGCCATCACTGAAATAACATAATGATGTTAATTTTCTAATCACTGTCGCATATGTATAAAGCATAGCAATTGACAGTTTCAGCAATTTCAGTAGAAATATATGTCAATTAAATCCCCTTGGTATGTATGAGAAACTGACACATATTATAGCACTTGGAAAAATTTAATGTCGTCTTAATTGCCCTGGTGAATTTGAAAAATATAATCTGCTCTGTACTTAAAAATGATGAAATTGATAACATTTAGTTAACTCATTAGATTTTTTTTAAGATTACTTTTAAGTTGAAAGTACCATTAAAAAAATCTTTCTACACATACTCAGAAATAACAAAGATCTGGCTTCACACAATGATTAGGTTCYAGAGTGCTTCAGTGGTGTTGCACTTGAGTGTGTGTGCAAAGGAGATTTATGTTACTACAAAGACTCTTGGATTGCATTTTACCACTGGGAAGGATAACATTTCTTGGGATTTCCTTCCACAGAGGTAGCATTTCTCCTTTTAAAATGGGAACTGTTTTTAAGAGTMAGTGAAATAAGCCCTTTCAGGAAAACTGTGATGGTCAAGCTCCACTTGAAAGAAAATGCCTGTCTTTTGGGTAACTTCAGTGGAAATAAGGAACAATCTTAGCATCAAAAAAGCATAGAAAAGAGTAGTTTTGATGATTCTTTTGTTGACTGAAAACCAGAAATGGCAGGATAAGAGGATCAGAAAGACAGACACGTTACAAAGATTAGTTTTGCAGAATATTATGCTGTCTACARCATGAAATTAGGAACTAAAAGACAAATCCTATTTGTCTCACTCAGAGAAGTTGCTTTCAATCAATAAAGTCACATTAGTGTACAGACTTTCAGGATCATGTGTTCACCTTACACCGCTGAGCAGCTGAAATGAATAGCTGAAATGCCAACTGAGCACTCACAAGACTTATTGGCTTCACATTGAGTTATAAGTGCTTGTCATTTCCCAGATTCAGATCTTTCATGCATAAAGCTCCCAACAAAATCAATGCTTTCTATGTGTCTGGACCACAAGAAACTCCACACTAGTATCTTTGACTTGTGTCTGAAGATATTCATGGTTTTATTATGGACAAGGCAACTTCTATTCATGCCCCACAGCCCTCTTTCAGTCCAGGTATCTTCTTGGGCACACTGTAGCTCTTTCCTGCCTGCTCAGCTGGTTTTAAGTCCTGTGTTAAAATGGGATGGGCAATGAYTAGTGCAGCTCCAAGACAAAGAATATGAAATCCAACCCCTTTGTCCTGCACTATAGATACTCGCAGAGACACAACACACATGAAGAGCTGCTCAAAACTGAAAAGAATAAAAATAAATTCATTTCCATGATATCAGGGCTTTTAAGCAGGCAAGACTGTCCAAATAAGGAATGACATCCCAGGACATTGAGATTATTTTTCAGAGTTGACAGTGGTTCACACTACAACGTACACTAGAACACTCCACTTCAACCCAGAGCTTCTGCAGAAGTGAACAGGACAGGTTGTTTGAGCCACGAGTTACTGCCAGGGACTAATAACATTTCATTTGTCAGCTGCAGAATACATGTAACTCTATTACTTTTAAAAAATGAAAAGTACATGTGCTGTGGTTTTGCCCTTCCACCCCTCAAAGGGGAAAGAAGAGGAAAGGAGGCATCTCAGGCCACATTCCTTATGTGCAATTTATTGTGCATGTTAAGAAAGCACCCATTTTTTGTGCAGTGGGAATTCACTAAAGTAAAATGTATTGCACTRTTTCCAGTTCAAATGAAACCTCATTATTTTCTATTTTATTCCATATCTATTTAGCAAAACATTCTGAGCACACAGCCAAATCTTAAATTGCAAAAGAAATCAGGGGATTGATGTAGGCAAAATGTTTTTAGAATAAAGCAGTGCTTGACTCCCCATCCAAGATCAGTACATGTAGCATTCATTTTAAAATAAAGCAAAATTGCAGCATTAAAAAGACAGGAAAATACCCCAGAGCTGTGGTTTGGAAAAGCTGAGAACTCCCGCAGAGAACATCAGTTCACATCAGATYAGTGTGAGTTAACAGGGAACATAATGCAGAACACAACCAGAAACATCTGAAAGTGAATCCCATTCCGGCAATAGCTGTTTCTAATAGGAAAAGGAGGATTGAGAAAGACAACCCTTATTAAGCAGCCTAATATCTTAATACTGTGGCCTATTAGTTTTCTGACATCTACCCACTGCAGTTCTATTCCACTGTATCTAAAACACCAGGGGTTTTRAGGTGCTGAACTCGTGTTGCATAATTTAAACTGCTGTACTGAATATTCACCTGGCCCTACAGCTGTCAGAGTCCAGCAGGCTGGAATTTCCATACAACACAAGAAATACATCTCTGTCCCTTAAGTTCAACATTTTCTATCAGGCTAAATTTGTGTGTAGAAGATAGCATAGATTGATTGTAGAGGTGATATTTCATGTCTATGTTATTTTGCTTCTTAGATTTCAGTATCAAATTATTAAACATTACAAAAATGTAATTTGTTTTCATTTATGATAGYAAAAATGAGCTGAGAAAATAATGCTTCTTGAATCAGTTTTGATCAAGAACTTTTATTTATAAAGCTAAAAACTAAAATGAAAACTTAACCTAGTTGAAGAAAATATTTTATTTTTTCCTGACACAAACCTGCACTTCATCATCACTAATATTAGAAGGATTTTTTCTGTCACAGAAATTTTGTAAAGTCCGGAGTATTACTTAATAATAGTAACATTTTCAAAATGAAAACTAGAGGGTTCTTTTTCTTTTAATTAAATTTATTCCATTWTTTCTGGTCTTGTCCCAAAAGTATTCTAATAAAATGAGTCCTTGTGGTACAGATGGGTTAGCTAGCACAGCCCAATARAGTGATGTCACTAAAACCACAGTGCAATATTTTCAACTACTGAAAATAAGGAAAGGAGAAAAATGTTCCTTTATTATAACAGACAAAAAGAGAAATTCATTGCAGTTAYCTGGATGAAAATATTTATACTATGATCTAACTACATCCAGTACATTTTTAATCCAAAGCTTTTTTCTCCCAAAATCAGTTGATGAACATTAAGTCAAATCAGGGGCTCGTCCTAGGAAAGTACACTGCTATTTTAAAATACTACTGAACTTTATTTAGTTTCATATTTGTTTCCTCATAATTTGACCTAACTCTTCCAGAGCTTCATTTTGGCAGTTATTTATTTTAAAAATATACCTTCAAAATATATCTACCTGCCTGAAACTCAAACAAGTTATTTTATTCATCGGCTGTACATCCTGATGAACCTGGTTCTGTACCATAACAAACATGCAGCAGACACTGTGGTCATTGCTGTTACATAACTCATGTATTTCTAGTGAAAAAACTCAATAATATCTTAATTCAGAAAGTATGAATTGCACTCAATTGTCTAAAGATATGAGGTGAGGTCCTCAGAAATTTCACTTTGGGAATTAYTGTGGTGAATAGGGCATCACTGTCTCCATAGCATCAGATAGCTGAGAGTGGATTGCCTGATCTCTAAAGCCCTTTTTGTGTTTTGAAATGCTAAATGCTGGAGGAATTGTGCCAAGTCTGATTGGTTCTCCWGCTTTTCCTTTGTAAACTAACTCCTGTTTTGCTATTAGACTCTCATGCTGAGCAGCCAAAGAGACTCTCAGGGTGTAATGCAACATTGCTCTTTGAATTGCAGAGGGAGATACTGGGAAAATTCCTATTAATCAGCTCCCAAATCAGCACTTTCCTTGTTTCTACTGGTGTGCTTTCCTCTCATCTTGTAATTTAYTTTCCTGCATCCTTATTGTCAATCAGCTCCCCAGATTGGGATAGTAAATCAAATACTTCAAAAGACTGCAGGTTCTCAGGATTTCTATGGACTTTTATTCATACAAAAACTTGAATGTGCATTATTGTGCAGGATTAAGTGTATCCACAGATAAGTTTTTATGCTTWATTTTTTGTTTTGTTTTCTACATTGAGCAAAGATTTGCAGGCACCTTGTAGAAAGTTGTAGATGGTCTCATTACATAATAAAACAAAGAGCACAACACTGGAACTTGGTCTCTAATCCAACTTGTGCCAGATTGCTTTCAAAATGGAGTTTTTAACCAAAGCCCTTCAGAATGCTTTCAAAATTATGTCTCCTTGAAAATATTAGTGCTAGCTTAATCTGTCCAGAGACTCAAAACTGACTCTTTCTTGCATGTTTTAAAGCTACTCTATGCTGTCCATCTCCTTAGCCTTAGCCTCCTTAGCCAACATACACCACCAGTGACAGCGCTGTCCAAACACCAACCTGTACAGACAGCCCAGGAAGCTCCCAACTCCSAAGCAACTCTTACCTTGGAAACACCATGAATTCCAACTTCTAGTGCTGGACTTGATCCTGAAATACTCAACAGCTTGGTCAGGATCAAATGTTAAACTCTTAAAACCTGTGAACTCGGAAGCATCAGGTTTAAACTTAGTTTGTTAACTCCTGATAAAACACCCAACCAACCAACCAACCAACCAACCAACCAACCAACCAACCAACAAAAAAAAACATCTGCAAACCAAATACAAAACAAAAACCCGCAAGCAAACAAACAGAAAAAAAAAACCCAAAAGAAAAAACCCACAAAAAAACCCAGCCAACCAAGCAAAAAAGGGAAAACAACCTCAAAAATCTTAACCCTAGTCCAAAGTCTATTCAAAATTGAGAAATCATTGCTACTTCACAGCAGCTGTTTAATCAGGTTGTTCAGGCAGATGCCAGCCAAAAATCCCTTTTCCATGTTCATATTACATGGCAACTCCTATCATCCATCTCTGCCAGACTGAACCTCCAATTCTGCATTTAGAATAAGCTTCTGCTTACTGACTCTTCCTGTACAGAGACAGGAATGTGTGTGTCTGTGGAGGGAGATGGGGGAACTGAGAGAGAGATGACTTCTGGGATCATGTCAAGTAGAGGGGATGGGSTGATTTCAAAGAAGACCATTATCAAATTTATAATGTCTTTAGGCCATACTTCAGTTTTGTGCAGGTGGATATGTTGTTAATTCCAATTACCAGGCAGCAGAAAAGGTGCTTTTTAGAAAGGTTAAGGTGAGCCCAGAAAGACTGATGAAAATCACATTCTATATGTCTGGAAGGTCATTTTGGAAAGAGTAACAAGATAACTCTGTCTTGTAACATTAGAAGTTTAATAAAGCACTCTCTGTATCTAAAAATCCACTTTATAAGCCCTGCAGAYAGGCACRAAGTTTCCACTAGTGATTCTGAGCRTARTGCTCAACAATCCTTGCCTCTTGGTTYATTACTGCATTCTGCAGCTGGACTGTAGAACAGTCCCCCTTGTCAGAACTGGAACAGGTCACTAAAATCAGAGCAGCTCTCTGATGCTGGGGGCCATCCTGTGGCTCAGATTCAGCAGCAGTCTTGCCATAGAGTGGCTTCTATTTTTTTTTTTTTTTTTTTTTTTTTTTTTTTTTTTTTTGAAAATGGAACTTTGTTTTTATCCTTTTCCCCTTAAAATATATGTTGTGAAATTCAATAAAAACTCATTAAAATAATTCGGTATGGTTAGGAAGTAGACTGATAGCAATGTCCTCCATCTCTGTCCAGTTTTATCAGTTCTAGATTTCTCTGCCTTATGTATACATAGGTTTTATGCACATCTTCAGCTTCTTTTATTCCCCTAATTTACTGTCAGACCACTGAGCTGTCATGTAAATTACTCTCTTCAACAAGAACTGAATGAGAGATGGAGAGGCTGGGTTTCTACCTTCTGTTATTAATTTAAATTATCTTTCTCTTCAAAAATACCCCAGAAACGAATAGTCCCAAWTTATACACATATCTATTTCAATAAGGTTGATGGTGAATATTTCAAATAAGACTAGTAGGGAAACTCTTTAAAGCAGCCCACGTCATTAGGTTCTGTAAAACATTTCCTGACAGTATAGAGAGGAAYTACAGATAAAGACTTAATAATTTGAAACTGGCTGTAGTTTAGTCTAACACTGTTCTGTCCATGGGACTTGGACAGAATTTGTACATCAAATTAATCTTTGAGTTTGCTTTGGTTCAGAATGCCAGGCAACATGAAAGATTCAGTCTGTGAATCTACTTTTTGWCAAGGCATTCTCTGTCATGTGGTTCAGGAATTTGTTGCATCAGAATAATGAAGATGTACACAGCTGGAAATAAAAACCTGCATATGGTGAATTTTTCAAGTTGATCAATGCCTGGTATTTTAGTAGAAACTTTGCTGCCATAATAAAGCAGATACTTAAAAAAACAAAACAAAACAAGACAAAATACACACACAAAAAACCCCAAAAAACCCAAACAGAAAAACCCCAAGAAACAACAGCRAAAGCCTCAGTATTTTAACCTTTTTAACATAATTTGTTTGTTTTAACAAAACTAATTACCTATATTATGTGGAACTTGACATTGGCATTGAAGAGAACAGGGAATGGGGAAAAGCCACAGGTTGTTATGAAATTCAGCTTCCTGTACTTATGGAAGTGACCTTTCAGAACTGCTAAAAGCCAGTGCTGAGTGCTTTTGAAAATTCCAACAGAAAATAACATATCTTGTGTACCAATAAATGAATGTCTAGCAAAAAGGTTTGAAACATAAAAATGACTGTAATGTGAAATATAGAAGCCACAGACTGAATCTTTCATATTGTCTGGCATTCTGAACCAAAGAAAACTCAAAGATTAATTTGATGTACAAATTTTAGAAGGAGGACATTTAAAAAAATTTCTTTATTTCTCCCTCAATTTTGAATGAACATTCTACAGTCCTAGAGTTCAGAACAAGTATACATAATTATTAAGAGCTAAGAGATATCATGAAGGTCCTGAAAAATATTTCTGGATTTTTTCTTTAATTTTTGATTGATGGATTTCTGTTAATAATTCTTTTCTTACTTCATTTCTGGTATCAGAAGTTTTGGAACCAATTTTTTGACATTTAAAAAATTAAAGTTTAAAATCCTTAAATAAAAAAAAAAGTCCCCAGAACATTAACACCATGGTTTTTTTGTTTTGTTTCCCAAATAAAGTGTTTTCTTTAAACATATAAAGTAGTCAACCATCCTCACCTGGAGATATCTTCRCTGTTTTTCTTTCCCCTCCAAACTCAAACATGATGAAATATGACAATTAAGTTAGACTTCTCCACAATATAGCTTTAGTGATGAATGCCAAAATATAACTAAATTTTAAAATAAATTTAAAACTAAATAATTTTAATAATTTTAATAATTTTAATAATTTTAAAAATTTTAAACTAAATTTAAAAATTGATCTCTAATTTTGTCTCCTCTTGTATTCAATAATTTAATCTAACTTGATTGCAAAACATTTTATTGACTGTATAAAGAGAAATTCTGAATTAAATTAAATTTGACATTCARATAGCAAGTCATGCTGTTTTCTGAATGTAGTAGCACTAAGAGGTCTGGGAAAGGCAAAGACAGACTGCATTTGTATGAGAACAGTAAAAACTAGTTTCTGCTAATACATCTATTACAGCAAACAGGGAAGAGAAAGGAACACGTTAGAGTCACTCTATAAGGGAGGAATTGATGCTCTGGGAAATTATGATTCAGTGAAGTTAGGATACAACGTACTTGTCAAACCAACAAATTATATTCTGTGCATCACTCTAGTGCACAAAATAGAGTAAAAGYTTCTGATTCTGATGTATCTGTGCTTTTGCC
This sequence comes from Sporophila hypoxantha, assembly GCA_002167245.1. NCBI lineage: Eukaryota > Metazoa > Chordata > Aves > Passeriformes > Thraupidae > Sporophila > Sporophila hypoxantha. The sequence continues at coordinate 2,846,134 of NDFG01000537.1, forward strand.
AAGCTACAGTTAGCTCAGCAAATATTTGAGGACCATTTCAGTAGAAGGTTAAAGGCAGATGCTTTGTGAAAAGCAGYGTGTCAGCAGATTTCTAATTTGGAGCAAAAGCTAAGAGGAAAGAACAGATGGAGTAGAAGACTTACAATGGTTATAGTGGACAAAATGTAATTTATATTTAAACAATTAAACATTTTGAATGGACTTTCTTAATTAACTTCCAGTGCACAGCAGTAAGCACTGTAGGAGGAGTTATCAGTAGTTTCCTGTGATTTATGAGCTGTGTATGAAAAGGTAATATTCAGAGAGTGGCATTGCAATAGCTACATGTGCRTGTGAGGATAACACTGGCTGCACTTCCAAAGAATGAGTAAAAGTGATCTATTAATTCTTGGAGACAGCTCATTGTTCTTTTTGCATAATTTAATTAAACTACATCCAAATAGAATGGAAATCTTGCTAATTGGCTCTAGGAACTTGCTGAGCAAGACTTACATCTTATTGTTAACATTTGGGTTATTTCCTTTGAATACTTTTTCTGAGCATGGGATCTACAGAGCAGCTGCATTTGGATTTCTTTGTGAGTTTCTTCTTGCTAATGTTCAAAGGGCCAAGTGATGCATCAGGGGTATATATGGATTACTTCCACAAGTATTATCCTTCTTGACACACCTTTTGTAATAATGTACTTCCACAGTTACAAAAGTCAGATTATGCACTGTRAAATAGCTGGCCAGATGTTTTATAGTCCTTGTCCACTACTTCCTTTCTGTGCTACTTTGGGAGTGTCACCTTTCCTGGTTGCTGGTACTGCCTGGATGGCCCATCTTTCATCTAAACCTCCATGAGACTCCCTGTACTAAACATTTCTGAATATCATTCTTTCTGCTTCTCCATCTAGCCCTTTTCCCTCTCATTGTTTAACTGATCAGTTTCATCTTGAGACAAAATCCTTCTGATTCCTCAGTGCTTCAAATGCCACCAGAACCATCKGCCTACAGTCTCACCCCAACTTAGTGTCTACAGGCTGTGCATCCTCCTCTCCAAATGGCCTCAYGGACACCCTACCCTGAGAGGAGAGTCTGAGCTCTGTAGGGAAAAAGAGCTGAATCWCACCTGTGAGGATGGGGCAGCAGAAGGAGACTTTTTTTTGGGTGAGGAAAAAGTTATTCTCTCCCTGAGTCAGCTGTGGAAAATTGAAAATGCAGAATCAGCTGAAGCCAAAGCTTGAACATTTCCCAGGTCATTCACACTGATATAACAGACAGCACCTCCTTCTTAGAGCTCTTGGAAAGAACTGAGAGAAATATAAGGCTGGAAAGAATTCTGGAAAGAGTTAAAAACTGATTTGGGGAAAAAGAGAAAGAATGACAAAAAAGGCAATAAAGAATTTCACTGAAACCTTGTGTGCCCAGTGGGATGTAGTCAATGATTACTGTCCTGGTATTCTCCTTCCTTCTTTTCCTCTAGCCTGGAAACCTGTGGCATCTATACATACATAGATTTATGTATAAAAGTGAAACCATTTTACATACACACACACACACACACACACACACACACATTATGTAAAATTGTATGATGTGGCATTCTAATTTATATTATGATGGTTTAAATATATATTCATATATGTTTATATTCATATCTTGCATTCAGATTATAATCARGCTTCAAGGATGATGTGCCAGGACAAATGCAATGAACACTGGGTAAAAGACAGGAATTGAAAATTTTTTTTTAACAACAATAAAATGCAAGTACATGTGCATATAGTTCAGGATATCTGGAGATCTGAACAGTGGCCACATTCCTATTTCAGCAGCAGATCCTTGTTTTCATCATGGTCKTGTCTATAACACACAGATATCTTCACCCATGTCTATCACACACATTTCTATGCACATAAAATTAGTAGTCTAAATATTATTCTACTAAGCTGTCAAGGTTACATTCCCACAGTGATTAGTAGTGAGCTTTAATGATGAATAAACTTTTACTGATTGGTGTTTACAACCATGGGAACAGTGGTGTCATTCTGTACTGAGACTTTCAAAACATCAGATATCTTTTTGTGCCTGCACTTTTGGTGGTTCCAGATCCCAATGCCAGTCCTCACTGAATGGCCTCCAAGCTGCAGTTACCTGGCAACAAACATTTTATTCAAGTAGTCTAATAACAACCACACTCATGTTGCAGGATCCTGGAGCATTTGACTGGGAAAAAAATATTGATCTCTGAGAAGATAGATGCATATAAAGTTATTTGCTTGTATTAATATCCTTTAGTTAGGACATTGTTACATTATCAAAATTGGTTCAGAGCAATCAGTCCCCTCTTCCATATAATCTGTTCACATTACTGTCATGAGTCCAACCAAGCTGCACACTCCTGAACTTGCCTCATCTCATTATTGCCACTGGCCCCTTGATAAAGATCCTGATGTTGGGTATCTCTTCTTCAAATTTTTAAAAAATTACTAGTCTCAAGTAACTTTGCTGAAATATACAAATATGTTTCCATAAATATAAAACCTTTTTAAAAGTGATGATAAAAACATTTGCATTATCCACAATGCAATAGTTGCATGGAATACCACACAWAATAAAATTCTTAAGGATCAGCTTCTGATTTCTCAAAATCCAACTCCACATCTATATTTACCTTTCCATATACATATTCTGAAGTGGTGATGAGAATACTGGTTTTGTATTTGATATGTAGAGTAAAATTCCTATTTTTATGGATTTGTTCATTTGTTACAGGCATCCTTGAGTTCTCCAGGTTTCAGGAGAGTGGGAAATGAATGCCCTACAACCTCTTGTTCAGCCATGAACTGACAGCAAGAGCTTGTGCTGGAAGCCTTTTCACAACTGGATCAACGTGTTCAGCTTTAAACTTCATRGGGAGAGCAGGAAGAGGGATCATAAAGGGTAATTGGTTTCTCCCTTAAATGTGTATTCAATTACACAGTCGACTACTAGCAGCACAGAAACCTCTGTGTTTGATTAGGCATTTCTGAGATGCAGAATCCCTGCCAGGATGCTCTTCCTTTTATTGTGGCATGGAATATCCTGAATCTTTTTTCATAGTTATCTTGTCCACTGATTACAGGTTTGATTCATGAAGATAAGGCTTCCTTTCTTCTCTTTGTTTTAAATTTTTAAATTATTTCTTTTTTTTTTAATTTTCTTTTATTTTAATAAATGACATTAAATAACCAGAGATTCCTGCAGTTAGTACATATAGCTTTCTATTGATTTATGGTTACATTTTTTCCCTTTTTTAACTGCAGAATTTTCTAATTACTTCCTCAAAATATGATTTATACACAACACAATTGCATCTATTGTCAGACATTTTCAAATATCCAGATGTAACACTTCTGTTTTTTATCATTTTTACCCTAGGTTTCAATAAAATCCTGGATTATTTTTAAGTTTTTGTGTTCTAATTTGAAGACCTTCTACAGTGGACAAAGACCAATATATCTCTCAGAACTTCTGAGTCCATTTTTTCCTTACTATTCTTAAGGGCAGTACTTATTTTGTTATCTAGTRTATAATACAATTGGAAGCATTTTGATGCTATGTCTTTAAGCAACTGAGGCTGGTGACCGAGGAAAAGATGTTGCAATTTTATTTGAGATGATCAGTGTTTCTGAGCAATTAGGTTTAYAGAAATGTGCATTTTGTGGTGATTTTAGGAGCTTTAAAAATTTTATTATAATAAAACCTATTGCCTTTGGATAAAAAAAAAATAGTAGAAAGGGCTTGTGGTTATTCTCCTCTGTCTGTGGGGCATGAGCAATGGAGTGAGTGCTGATGAGGTATCTAGGGATGAGACACAGGGAATTCTTCAGATAAGCCCACACTGCTTCCACAGTTTAGTGCTAGACCATTTTACACAGCTGGAAGGCAAAGGAAGTCTGTCCATCTCACAAGTCACTTAGGACTGATTTCCACTTCAGTGAAAATTGTTATGTGTGTGAGAAAGCATAACTTCAAAACAGCCCCAAACCCCCCCAAAACAGCAACAACAAAATCTAKTTCTGTTAAGTTCTTTGTAGCTAAATAAATGTAATTGCAGGATTAAATTCTCAGTCAGGCTTGGGTTTGTTTGAAGACCATTCCTGAAATTCGTCCATATTTCTTGATGTACACATTATGTAATTTCTTATCTGGTACTTTGAATGTTTCAGGGGACACWAAATCAATTTTTTCGAAGTTGTAAAGGACAGAACATCAGGCTTCAGCATACTTAAATGCTGTACAGTCCATTGGTGAAATTGCAATAAAACTAAACATCAAAATAAAACTTATATAAAAGTTAATAAGCTTAGTGTGCAAGATACTTTCAAGCATTTAGAGAAATTGCRTTACCAGAAGCCATGATCACTATAAAGCCACTATCCTCATTAAAGACTTTGAGGAGGATATAAGCTTTTCCAAGCAGGTTTCCTCATTATAATTCTTACAGTGTATGTGACTAGCTTAAACATTTGCCTTATCACAGAAAAGCAGTGAAAACTTTAAAGTCTGCATTTGATACTACCATGGATTTACATGGTACCAGAACATTATTACTTGGTGTGAAAGCCAATGGCCTGAATGAGGAAATCAATTGACTTTCTTGGGCTTTTATGCATCCAGGATTTTCATGGGGRGTTGTTAGCAATGCATCATTTATTTTCTTTTGAAACCTGATGTTGTGTATTGGGTCTGTCTGGGTTGGAATTAACTTTTTTTACATCATTGTGTTGGGGTTCATATTTCTGGCTAAAGCAGTCTTACTAACTTGCCAAAATTCTAGGCTTTGGCAGCACCCAAGTGTGGCCYTCTATTACCTGAAGRRAGCCCACAAGAAAGATGGAGATGGACTTTTTACAGAGCCTTGAGTGACAGGGGGAATGGCTTCAAACTGAGAGAGAGCAGGTTTAGATCAGGTATTAGTAAGAAATTCTTTACTGTGAGGGTAGTGAGGGCCTGGCACAGGTTATCCAGAGGTGCTGTGGGTGTCCCACCCTGGGAGTGTCCAAGGCCAGGTTGGATGGAGCTCTGAGCAAGCTGGSATCATGGAAGTTGATAAAGGAACAGGATCAACGTTYTGAAKGAAYTRATGATCTTTAAGGTCCCTTCCAACCACTCTACTATTTTATGATTTCTGCTACTGCTGAGCAGTGCCAAGACTTCCTCTTTTACCCACTCTGCCCCCAGAGTTGTCTGGGAATGGGCAAGTAATTGGGAGGGGACAAAGCCCAAAGGCACATGCCATAATATTTGACATCATGCATAGGTTAAGGGAAAAGGCAAGGAGGATGTCCTTGTTAATGGTGTTTTTCTGTAAGGTCTGCTGAGGCCATGATTTCCAGGATGGGGTTGGTCATTTCCCCTCTGATGTAGAGATGCACATATCAACACTGCTGGGATTGCTGAATTTTCCTGAAGAGAAGAAAATGACTTTATTAGCATTGATGAATAAGTAGGCCTTTCCAGGATGGTCATGGATCTAGTTACATTTGTCTCTGTGATACACTGGCAGCATCTCAAAATTTTCCTTATTCAAAAGCTGAAGTTTCTGACTGTTAGTTCAAAACCCTGCGTGATATTTTGGTTTGTATTGCCAAACACTAAACACCAATCTGTTCTCTGGACCTTGACTTCTTATTACAATTCTTCAGCCTCTTATTTGATAACAACAACAGAAGAAACTAAATGAATAAGCAAAGTTAACTYTTACCCAAACAAAATTTGTGGAGGTTTTTTGTAAAAAAATCTGTGAGATTGAATTTGTAATAGTAAATGTGTCAGACTCCTTGGTGTCAGAAGAATTGACTTAAGGAAACAGATGATCATGTTATGCTCTGAATAATCAAAATATTGTTATGGCCAAARGAGAACAATTATWTATATATATATATATAAATGTGAAATTACTGTTTTGTTTTAGCCCAATGACTGCTTTTACAGTCTAATAGTGAAACTATTACCTAACTTACAACAATAATAGTACTCATAAAATTGATACAGGAAAAAATATTAAGAACTTTAARAATCATTATACATTTAAAGCWACTAAATRTTGCATATAGGTAAAACCTTACAAAAGGATGGCCTTGTAAAGCCATGGCTCAGACCTGTTAYTTTGGCTAAGTAGAARAGGACTATGGGAAAGTGACTCAGCTGAATTAGAGGTAGATAAACAAGTTCTAGAACCATTTTGTGTTCACATTGTGGTGTATGGTGGCTGGTTGGATTACATTTGTTGGGATTTAAAGCTGATAAAGCTTTAAATGTACCTGAGGAAGACCTGGCTGCTTAAAAAGCCTGATTTTTGCAATAAAGCAGCTCTCCTTTGCACCTGCCTGGGGAGTCTGTGTAGCTCTGCTTTGTACAAATAACACTTGTTTATTACACAAATAATACCTGTTTCCTCTTGTATTCAGCACGCTCTTCCAACRTCCCTCTGGGCACTGAACCTTCTGCCTCCATCAGGGACACCAGAGCCAACACACCTGATGCAGCCAGTGGGAAAAGAGGCAACAGGAGGAGCAGACCTTCTGCTCTGAGCAGATGAGGAAGTATGAGAGAGGGAAGAGGCCACAGACCCAGAGGAAGGAATGGTCTAAAGGTCACTGCAATGCCTGAAAGGCCAGCAGTTATGATTSAGATCAAAAGCAGAATAAATCTGGTTGTGGAACTAGGTTGTTGGTTTTGGAACTAGGTGGAACTAGGTTGTGGAACTTGTTTTTTTTGGGTTTTTTTTGTTTGTTTGTTTGTTTGTTTGTTTTTAATTTTGTTTTTGTTTGTTTATTTGGGTTATTTGGGGTTTTTTCAGGTTTTTGGGGGGTTTTGTTTGGTTGGTTTTGGTTTTTTTTGCATTTCAAGTGTAAATTGAAAAGTGTAAATTGAAGTCAAAGTTTGTGGCAAAGACTTGTGGCTGAAGACTAATTCAGAACAGGCCYTAAGAGAGTAAAAACAATCTTCATACAGCAAAGCCTAATGACATAAAAGGAACACAAATACAAGTTTATTTTGGTTTTCTGATGAACTGAAATCCTATCAAATAGGCTTGCTTTATCTTTGCAGCTATCTCAGAGAAAATATCCAGGGAAAATTTACTCAGGAACAGCTGCTATTATATTAAATCTGGTTTTATCTAATCTTGAATGATTCTAAATTGTTTTCCATAAGGTAAATGTATTTGAATTAAAGTTACCTCATATCTCATATTTCCTCTGGTGTAGCAGAGTAAAAATTTGCCTTTTTTTTCTGACATTGAAGCAACATTTCAAAACAAAGCATTATTTATAGAATGCTCAAAGGCACAAAGTATTTTGAAATACAAATTAAAAAATAAATTTTGGTTACACCTCTGTAGATTCTTCATGCTAACTTCATCTATCTGACAGAGAAAGAAAAATCATCAAAGCAAAAGCTGCAGAACCCCTTGCTGCCCTKTTGCCTTCCTCCCTCTGCAGATTTTTGCCTGTTCATCAGTGTTGTCCATGCACCAACTTGGCAGGCTGTTCTTGCTCCATCAAAACTCTGGTTTAGCCTCAAATGGGCAAATTTTTACATCTCTTCTGGTCCCACTCCAACCTGAATAATACCAGACAAATAAGGTTTATCCACACTGTTTATGGAGATATTATTTTCTTTGCTGGTTTGAGTGGTGACATTACAAAAGATTGACTTGCATTTCTTCTAGATTGTGTCAATTGTAGTCTCAATTGTAGTTTTATCTGAAGAAAATACTTAAATCACTGTGCCTATCTCCAAGAGATTCTTACCACATGCATAAATATAATATAGGCATTTCAGAATTTACCATAATAGATTAAATTTGTTGTTTACTCTTACTTGCCAGTAATAAAAAAATACTGTGAAATAACTTTGTGTTATTTTTTTGTCTCCAGAAAGAAAACTGCAGCATACCCAGGTCCTTGCACAGAGATAGGCTTGATTACACTTAGCATTTTAATTTTAACCCAAAACCTTCTCTAGAGGATTTTAGGGTATAAAAAAACAACTACACCAAGCCTTGAAAGAGAAGCCTTTTCTATTGTATTTGATCTCTCTCACCATTGCTTTAAAATGTAGCATTTTGCTGATTATAGATCTACTTGTAACTGTTTGGGGGTTATTGTGTGAATAGGATTTTTGATAAATGGCTGTTTTAGTCCCACTGCAAATTTCTCACTGAAATTTGAAGATTTAGAATTTCCATYTATCTAGACAGGAATGAATTCACCCAAGTCACCTCAGTTGCTCTGATGAAAAAAATATTTATATATTTCCATTATATTTATGTATTTATTAGAGACAGCAAAAAATTTGAATCAGAATAGATCAGAGACATAATCTTTAGAAATTATACAGGCTGATTCAAAATAATTCCCATCTCTTGAACTCTCTAAAGCAGAACTTCTTCCTTTGGGAAACTGACGACTCCACAAAACCTCAACCTTCTAGAAATTTCCTTTTCGTCTGACATCCCATAGTTTCCTTACTTCCACAAAATATAAAGTGGCAGACCTCTGAATGTGAAGCCAATCAAATATGTAACAGCTTCAATATGACAACAAAAATATTGTATAAAAATGAAAGCAATCAAAAGTCTCTCAAGTGACTCTATCTGTGGAAAACAAGTTTACTTCCTCARATATGGGCAGAAACTGGATGAGAACTCCAAAATGTGAAGTCAAGCTCTCAGATTCTATGGCTTTTACTTCTAGAATTCTCGTTAGAGGAAGGGCAGTTCTATTCTGCACTGAAATTCACCTCTAAACTTCTAAACCACTGCACAGTTTTGGCATGTGYGGTAGGCCAGAGGAAAAGTGATTCTTTATTGGTGAGGCTGTAAAGAGGAAGGGTTTCTAGGTGATTACCCTGAATTAGGCTATTATGTTATATTATCCTAGTTCTATAAAACAATGCTGCAAAACAGTGCAGTGGTCCTTTCACAGTAATATCATATAAATGCAAAATGACCATGGGTCTCCAGTATTGAATGTCTCTTCCCTCCCCATGAAATATTGGCCTCCTGTTCTCAGGTGTCCATCCTATTTGGATAGAATCTAGTACACTTCATAAACTGGAAACCAGCCCAGATTTAAAAAATGCTTGCTTAAAAGAAAGAAAAATAGAAGAAAAAAAAATAAGAAAAACACAAGAAAAGAAGATAAAATTCCTCTAAACACCAAATCAGGTACTCATGGAAAGTAGAGGATCAAACCAAAAGCATAATGTCAGAAGTTTTTAATGCACTGTGTTGCCTAGATCAGTAGTTATCCTATTTTTTTTGTGATTWAAATGAGTTACTGTGTACATAAGGAATTCTCCTTTTAAATGATCTTCCTTGTCTTTTCAAGGGCTAAGAAAGTTAGAATTCATAGAKATAGTTTGAAGACAATATGCCCAAACAATGTAGTTTATTGTTTGGAATTGTGGCACAAGGGGTTTGTATTGATCCAAGAAAGCAAATTGTAAGGTAGGCACAACTCCAYAGCACTAAAAAAATAATCTCAGAGAAAGATGTATGTTTTAACCAGCCTTAAAATAACTGGAATGATTATTTTTGGAGAGCCTGTTGACTGCAGCAGATAGGCACAGCCTGAACACCTTCCTTTAGGCAGCTAAAATTAAATAAGAAAAAACTGACCTTGAAAAGAAAGGCAAGATACAATGGAAGGCAAAGGGCTCTTTCCTCCTYTACATTCTGCCAAAATGTGGAGGTCTGGCAACTTATATACCCTGTTTATAATGAGACCCAAATCACTGACATAAAAAAAAAGAAACTAATACTTTAATATTCAGAACAAGATGAACAGAGCAATGTCGCAAAGCCAAATTAGTTCTTTTTTTTATGTAGATGAAATGATAAATCTGAAATAGTTTGCTTTGGCTTTTTCTCCAACACACTGTCAAATTGACAGTTTCCTTTTAAACATGCTGATTTTTACCAAATCTGTGTTTTCAAATGAAGACTTTTCTAACCTTTTATGGCAGAATCACAGAACCATAGAATATTCTGAGTTGGAAGAGGTTCACAAGGATCACTGTGAACAGCTCCTGGCCCTGCACAGGACAATCCCCAAGAGTCACACCATGTGCCTGATGCATTGTCCCAACACTTCTGCAATTCTGTCAGGCTTGGTGCTGTGACTACTGCCCTGAGGATCCTGGGTTTTCCTATGATTTCAATTATACTTTCTGTATTTCCTAGGCAAATACTTCTGGATGTTTTTGTTTGTTTGCTTCGTTGGTTCATCTGAATTTTTATGTTTTATCCAAGTTTGTTGTAATTTATAACTTAATTTACAAGTACGGAGTATGCCATCAATTAAAGTGCACTATCTTTCTTCCTCCAGCTTCCCTCCCCCAAATTCTGGAATTTATTTTTTAAAATATTATGTAAAGGAAAAAGGAACATCTCACTATCATTTATTCCTTGTTACACCAAGCATCATTATCCAATATATTTTATTCAAATTTGGGACCAAAGTTAATACAAGACTTCTGTCCAGGAAAATGMAATCTCYTTCTTTGTTTGTTTTTTTCTTWTTTTTTTCTCATTATCAGCTACATATTGGAATTAATTACATTTCCTTTTTGTTAAACCTGCATTCATGGTTCTCTCTATTGTTATATGGATAKTGAAATTAAACATAAGAATCCACATCTTTGCCATCTCCTTGTGTCTTGCAAATAAAGTTCTTCTTCAAAAAAACTGTTGTAAGGAAAGTTGGATTAACTGCAGAGAAGAGTCTTATTAATTAGAATTTTTAAAGAAATCTTGCCATGTTGAAAAAAGAGAGTTTGAAAGACTTTCTGTGGATCCAGGATTTTACCCTTCAAACATCACATGGAGTCATCCTAAGAATTGCTGGAACTACAATGATGACCATAATGACAATATTAAGACAAAAGCCTACTCAAGTTTTCATAATTTTTCAAGCTATATAAGAAGAAAACTCAAAATATCACTAGAAATATGTTCTTGGGAGGGAAAATTCTTACACATCCCTTGGTTTGGGGCAATAGAGCTTGTGTTAAATTTTGGAGTTCATAAATACTGCAAGGTCAGGTATAAATCATAGAACAAACTGTAACAAAAACCAAGGAAAATGAAATTAAACTAAGTATTGCATGAACTGCATGAACTACCCCTGTATACTAACAAACTATATCATGTGAGTTAACAGAATATTGCCATAGAAAAACAAATACATAAYTACATATAACAGCCAACTAGACCTTTGTCRCAGACAACTTTTATGAAAAATCCTTTCYTTAGGATTTTTCCTCCTGAGAAGCTGAGAGGCCTCAGGAACAAAATGTCAACAATGATTATCTGCTGCTGTGGAATGCAACAGGTGGATCTGTGATTGGCCCATGTTKGTTTGTTTCTAATTAATGGCCAATCACAGTYAGYTGGCYYGGACTCTCTGTCCTAGACAGMAGCTTTTGTTATCATTCTTTGCTATCCTATTCTTAGCTAGCCTTCTGATGAAATCTTTTCTTCTATTCTTTTAGTATAGTTTTAATGTAATATATATCATAAAATAATAAATCAAGCTTTCTGAAACAAGGAGTCAGATCTTCATCTCTTCCCTCATCCAAGAACCCCTGTGAACACCGTCACAGACCTTCAAACTATTTAATAGCAATAACAAAACAAATAACAACAACAATAATAAAAATATATATTTTTTWAAATCTTCCTTWTTTTTACAGTGATATATTTCCTRTATGAAATGCTGCTTCCAGTAAGTATTTGTTTCACTAAAAATCCCACTTACAGTTATCAAGCCTGGTTTCTGCTCTACAAAAGCCTCCATGAAACTTCAGCTGATTTGAGGCCATAAGSTGCCCATGAACCCATCTGACTAGTTGTAGTATTTGCTTTTGTCTGGCTAAACATTTTTGGTTTTCTGAATATCTGGGGTGTCTGACTGCAATTAATACGGCTTCCTATCAAAAAACCCCAAATCAAAACAACCACTTTAAACACCAATTTACAGCTTCACAGAGTTTTTGTCTTCCTTTAATTATGAGACCGTTTTTTGGTCTATTTTATTTAAATTCTAAGATACCAGCCATTTAATGACATTAGGTTGGCCCATAATTCAGCCTTTTTAGACTTCTGCATTCTATGCAATTGTAAAATACTCCCCTCTTCATCAACACTTCCTGAATTTAGAAATCCTACTAAATACAGTGCAATAAAAGTTGTAATTTGAGCATGTAAAACGTTTACATTCAGATATTTTTGCCTCTAGCAGATGTCATATAATACACAGGGAAGTAAATGAAGTCAGCTGGAAAAAAGGAATCAAGAGGAATTCATAGAGAAGCCATTACCTGTAGTATTGCTGTGACACATAAAAGTTCACACAAGGGGAAGAATGGTCTCAAATGACAAATGTAAAATATTTTAAGTTTGAGGCACAATATCATTTTACATAGTTTTCATCCTTAAAGCATTAAATATTAATGAAAATACATCTTTGTTGATGTGGTAATTATTTCCATGATCGCTACTTGTGATCCTTACTCCTTGTCTCCCAAAACTGTATTTTCATTGCTTAGTTTATTGTCTTCATTTTGGTATCCCTTTGTTGCACCTATTAAATTCCATATATTCCATAATTTCTATTGTGCAATATCTCATAATTGTTCCAATGWGCTCACATGGGGTCCAGCTCTTTCTCTGTGTCATTGAGAGTTTAAGTAGGCACTGTTGCTTCCTAGATTTGGAGCCAGTTTTCACATAAGAGGTGTGATGGCTTATTCAGAAGTGCTGTTTGTGGTGAGGTTYGTGTTCATTTGGAAGTGGTTGCAGATGGTTGCATTCCATATTATACACATTTTGTCTATCCCTAAATACTGTCTGTAGTCATGGTCTTATTAGAGAAATGGTGTTTAGCTGCCACCTATTTCAAAGCTCAGTAACCTTGTAATGAAGGAATGAAATGTTGAGTCCTTCCTAGATGATGTAATAWTAACTAAGTGAAGATTGTAGGTGGAGAGTGTATATTGACTTCACTGAGTTAAAGTGGATGAAAAAGAACAACTCAGCTTTCAGTAAGAGATATTATTGAGATTATTATAATGTTTATAATCATTACAGACAGAAATGTCCATACCAAGTMAAACACACTGTACACTTCTTTCCCTGCAGGATGTGGCTTAAATGGTAGTTAACTGAGGTTTCCTCACAAATGTTCTCCCTCCAAAAATTGCCCTGTAGGAATCTCCCAACTTTCTTTTTTCTCTCCAAGTTGAAATTAACTGGAGGCTTAAAGATTCTACAGTAATTGTCATAATCTTTATCTGCATCAGTGGTGTTTGTAATGCTAAAGTAATATATTAATGCAGAGAGGAAACTAAAAAACATGCTCAGCTTTTATCACAAGTACTTGAAGAATTATCACAAGTACTTGAAGAAATAATAGTTTTGCATCTCAGAATAACGACTGAGTAAAGAAACACTGGTTTGGGAACTCCCACCCATTCCCTGGTTTAGAMTGTGCTCCCACTTGCAGGTGTCTGCAACCTCCTGACAAGTCTGAATCTAGTCACAAGAAATTTCTTTGAACTTCAGTTACATACACCTTCAAAAGTAGTAGGGAAGTGAAATAAATTACTTGTGRACAAAAGTTGTGGTTTTGCACCATAGGGTGCTCCCTTTAAAATGCCAGTCTTGGTGCCTTGGCTGTACTTTGAATATTTTCAAGCGGTTCGTTTGGACTGCTCCTACCCTTTCTGGCTGAATACACCCCTCTCTCTATGATCAGCCAGCCAACAAGCTAATGGAATGCAATTTGTGTTGCACATAATTATCTGGATGGGAGACTCCCATGCTTGTGTTCTCTAATGGAGAGCTGGATTATGTAGCTTTATTATTCAAAGCAAATGGGAACATGAGTTACATGCTGTGTAACTGAAATGAGTACGGCCCATGGGTTCAGCCTGGYGCTTATGAAGTGGCCTGCCATAGTTAACTCTCTTGTAAAATAGGATTTATAATGGAATCATTTAAACTGGGAACACCAATTTWTCCCCATCTACCAGTAGCTATGAAAATATTGTCACATGGCAGACTGTTAGAACAGAAAAAAAGGCTCAGCAGCAAACATTGCAGCACATATCCTTTCATATGCCTAATGCAATAAGGCTTTAACAGTTAAGTCATTGTTTTTTATAGTATTTCTTGATAGGGTAAATCTAAGAATGTACTCTAGTTTTTGCTGACTTGTCTACTTTGTACATATTGTCACAGAATTAATGAGATTTATATATAATCAATCTTTGAAGGAGCCTCTTAAAATAAATAGTTACAAAATGAAGGCAGAGTCAGACATCATATTTTTCCTTTTAATAATTCTTTTAGATGACATGCTGATAATATCTATCTTTATTTGGTGTCCACCTCCACTCACAGACTAAAGTAAAAGTGGTGCTGGAGGAAAAGTGTTGGTGGAAAAGTGGCYGCAGAAGGAAGACCTTGCTGGGTTTTGATTACTGAAAAATATATTTTGTTTTATTTAAACCTTTGTCCTTAGAGTCATACTCTAATCATATGCACCTTAAACAAATGCAGCTATTGGTATGAACTATAAATCTGTGTTGGGTATACCAAAAAAGTGTAAATTTAGATTAGAWTAGATATAAGGAAGAAAATATTCTGRGGGTGATGAAACACTGGAACAGGTTGCTCAAATAACTTGTGGATGCCAAGCCATTGGAGGTCAGGTGGGATGGGGCTTAGAGCAACCTGGTCCAGTGGGAGATGCCCATTTTCAAAGCAGCGGGATTGGAATTAAAGAATCTTTAAGGTCCGTTCCCAACCAAACCAAAATAGAAGAGAGAAAATCAAATCTACAAATGACAGATAGGTAGAATAACTTTTGGAAATGGACTGAATTGGTATAGGAAAAAGGTAGAGAAAAGATTTTTTAAAACAAGTGGGAAAAATATTAAGTAGAAAAAGTGTGAAAAGCACTGTGAAAGAAAAAGAACAACTTTGAAATTAATGTTTCATAATTATTTTTCTTTCATTTGAAATATTCTGTATTTTTCCAAATTTTCAGTCAAAAGACAACAACTGCAAAAAGCATATTGTGCCAACATTATTACTATTATACACTCCAAAGTAAAATGAATTTTTGTATGTCAGAGGAGAGCCAGAACATAACTTGCAGGTCACCAGAAAGTGGTAAATCTCTCAGCAATGGACACCAAACAACACTCAGCTGCTTGCCTCATGGCCATTTTTTTTCTTTTTTAATATAAATCTCTATCAGAGCCCTTTATAAACAGCTGGGTTCCACCTTTTGTTTGAGAGAATTGTGCTGCTAAAATGTGTACAACCCAATCACATATTTTCCTTACTTTCATCTAGATTGTTAAGTTCTAGATTGTTAACTAGATTGTTAAGTTCTGTCTGCTTGAAAAAGAATCTCAAAAAGAAAGGTAATGAGTTGAGAAAACTGGTTTGTAAAACTGACTATAAACTTGCTTCAAGAGATATGGCAATATAGGAAGGATTTGGTTTCTAGTTGGCTAACATCAAACTAATAATAGGTTTATACCATCMTTTTGTATTTTAGTCAATAAGAAAATTGTTCTTTTTCTACTTGTTTCAAGTGATGAAGGAAAAATTTCCCCTCTTCTTGCATGGTGTACAAGTATCTGCAGGTTAAACAATGACTTGCCATGTACAGGATTAAACACTGAGAATCATATTGGAGCTGCAAATCCTTTTATTAATTATGGAAGATGTCAGTGCAAAAGTGTGTTATAAATGAATATAATGACATTTTTGGAACGTTCATTACTACTGTTAATGTTGAGAGCCTACTATATGAATTTATCATATATAATAGCTGACTCTATCACAAATACAATATTGAATGCTGAATTTATATCAGTCTTTTCCAGGCAGGAATTGTGCCATAATTGCATTACRGAATATATATGCTAACCTGGAAGGAGGCAAATCAAATACATGTTTTAGTTTGTGAGGAGGTGAAATATCTATTTGTTTATTTTATCAAAGTATTGTTAGAAATCACATTTGAATGCATGGTTACAAGTTTTCTGTTTGGTGTTTAACAGGTATAGATAATCCCTTTTGACAAGTACAAGAAGGAGTAAGTGCTTTAGAGCAAAGCATGTTTTTCTGTTAACAATATTCATATTTTTACACAAAGAAGTCACAGRTGTTTTTATATGCTATATAATACAATTATATTGATAAATAATCAGTCCCTGCATTTAATCACATTTCTTCTCAAACACAGCAAATGTGTATGTGTTTGATAGCACATGCACGTGACTGAGCCTTGAAAGAGGGTAAAGACAGGGAAATACATTAAATGACACTTTAGCTGAGGTGCAGCTACACTCATTCCTGCACAGCTAATGGACCCRTTCATGGGATCTGTGATATGGGATATGGCTTTGCTTTAGAATGTGCTCTCATGGTACTACTGAAATTTTGGGTTAAGGCATCTAATGAAGCAAACTAGATTTTGTAATGACTTAAGGTTCTATCTGTGCAATAAATTTAATGAGAGAAGAAATGCCAAAGCTTTAGCTTTGGCTGAAATCTGGCCTCTAATTGTCTGCATTTAGTAATTTACTTTGTTAAGGTTAGCAATTAAGTAAACCCATATTTTCTGTATTTCTTATTATCCTAGCAGGAGAATTCTTCTAACTCCATGCTAACACACTGAGACAATATTGAGTCAGGAAGAAGCATGTCATTAGTTGATTCTACAGTGTCACTTACTGCTGCTTTCTTGTGGATTCAGGATATCAAATGATTTTTTTTCTCTAAGATTAGTCATATAAATCACTGTTTCCGTTTCTAAAATGATAAATATTATACAAAAATTTCTGTCCAAGTTTTATTAACCTGAAATTACCCTCTCTTTGCAATACATACTTGAAACTACTTCATGTTTTAAAATTATTTGTGTCAAACAAGTGTGGAGACAAARGTCCAGCATTTTGTGAAGTTCTAATAATTTCAGCTGTAAATTCAGTTTAAATCCATTCAAAACAGAAGGGGTGCTTGAACAGGACAAGATAGGGTTAGAATGAGGCCTTGTGGGAACCAGTAGAACACACAATTACCAACTTGCGAAATCCACAGAACAGAATTGTGGAGTGTAGAGAGCAGGGAGTAATAAAGCAGGAGTTCTGAAAAAATGCTTAAGATAGAATATTGTAAATTTCAGTGCCAAGCCAAATTTGCTGATTGCAATTACATGGAGTCAAGATTACCAGTACTGAATATGATCTCTTACATCTGAAAAAACTTCTTAGAGTAAACATGATGAGAAGTTGGAGGGTTTGAACCATTCTCTTGAGTCAAAATTGAGAGACAGCATAAAAAGAGAGACAGTGGAAAAAAATGTTTAGAATTGAATATGGAAATGGGTGTAGAGTTTAAATATTTTATTATTTACCTCATCTGAAGAAATATGACTGGAGAAAGCAATTTCTTGACTTATCAAACAARTACAATTTGCAATTTATGCCTAAATAGCAGCAAATTGCTTTTGGTCAATATGTAGTTATGCTGTCATTACAATCTTTAACAAAAGCACTAGAGAAACCATTTCATGGGGTCAGTTTGAACTGTAATAGAAGATATTAATTTTAAAATGACTTCTAGATATAAAGAGTAACTTCTGCTTGCATGTTAATAAACCCATTTGTTATTAAATAATACGTGATTAAGTTTGTGCTCTTGGATCTGACAGCAGATGAGATTTTCCATTCATAAATTCTCCTACTCATGATGTTCCACTTAGAACCTGGACAGCTTTTCTGGCAATATAATGTAATAGTTAAGATACCCATAAATGCTCTAGGTAAGTGCTTTGTCTCTTGTTACAGTCATAAAGGTATTTTACAAGTGAGTAGAGCAGATTATGGCTGTACTGAATGTTCCTGTAGCCTCCAAGAAGGTTTCCATTCCCTTTTAGGAGCTGCTGAGTTAATTGCAGCTAACAGGTAGGAYGTTGTAGGCCAGCTCTAACATAGTGTGATCCACAGGAACACCCCATACTTCATGGGGACACAAAGAGCAAAATTACTCACAGGAATTTAAGATCCAAGTATATCYTGTGGCATAATAACATTTATTATCACACAGTTTACCATCTGATTTGCTGTCCTAATTTCTGTGGAGACAACATTTGCATAGAAATAACTTGTATGATTGCAATAAATCTTTTCTAAATGGTAGTCACTATAGTACATGTACTTAGTACCAGGATTCCCCCAAAATCTTGTGTATCACTACATTTCTCTGTAGCAAATATTATCAACCATTTTATCAACAAGTCACTATTTATTGGTGACTACCTCACTGTTGCAGTAAGGTAGAAAAATCATGAAGAAAGGCTTCATAAAATCAAGCCTGCTCTCCTCAAATCAGTGGCTTGTCTTGTCAAAACTAGCATTTTRCAAGTTCCCAYGTGAAAGCAATCCTGGTGTGAGCAATTCCTTWGTATAACAATCTATTCCTGGGTAAAAAATAACTTGCACCTGCATAAACTGTTTTTGCACTGTTAGATAGAAAAATGAAAACTACCTTTCACAAACAACTTCCCTGCATGCACACCCTGAGTTTGAGCGACCAATCAATACAGGGTAACAAYCTGTTGCTAACCAATAAAGTAATTGGCAAGAAAACTACTTACCAATTGGAGTCCTACACAAGGGCTGTAAAACTGTATAAAAAGCAGTTATGTGAATAAAGGGCCTTTTTTCCACCATGAAGGAAATGGAGTCCTGTGTGATTTATCCCCATATTCCTCCTTAATTTATGACTTTCRTTTTATCACCTTGATACCACAGTACTGTCAGACTGTACTTTTAGCAAGAGCTGATACTTGGTGTAAGAAGAACTCCATGTCTGTTATCCTGGTGACAACAAAASCTCTGTTCTTTGCTGGTTTTGCACCTTTCTTCTCCACCTCCTAATTGTCAGTGATGGCAAATTGCATGGAACACTTTATGCCACACATGGAGCCCATGGAGGAGATCTACATAATTCTTTTAGTGGTCAGCATGGGACAGAGGTGCCATTTACTTGGTTTTCTGRTACCACAGCTTTACTGTCATGCAAAGCAGTGCCTCTCCTGTCAGCACTTGTTGATGAAGCTGTTCCTTTTCTCTGATGCTATAGTTCCAGGGGTTCCTTTCAGGTTTTTATGCAAAAAAAATATTAACAGTTTCAATTATAATGTCCTGTCCAAAGACAAAAAAAAAAAAAAAAGCTGAAAATGGGTTGGGCAGGGAAGAGATTGAATTTTTTGTATGTTTCATAAACATAATGGTGGATATGAACAGAAAGAGWCACTTGAAGTGAAGGCTCAGGGATCTGCACTCTGCTCATCTCAGCTGATCCACCCTGAGGCTGTTGGGTGACAACACAATCAGAATCACAGGTGACAAGCATCATCAACTCCCACCAGTGTAGCCCATACATTTGTTCTATATATGAACAAATAATGTTTTTCCAAATTCTCTTGGGTTTGTAAAGCATTTTCAGGGTCGCAAATAATGTGGATAATATGGATAATATGAACAAATAATGTTTTTCCAAATTCTCTTGGGTTTGTAAAGCATTTTCAGGGTCGCAAATAATGTTCATTCTTAATAACATTATGGTATTATCCTATTATCCATATTATCCATATTATCCATTATCCATATTATCCTATGTTTCAATATAGGAATTTTCCATAGATTGCAATTTTCTTACACTAGAAAAAATAACCTAAAATCACTATGCTGGGAAATGGAAATATGAATATAATTCTATTGATTGCATTTCTTTAAATTAAGAAAAATTGTTATCTCAAAATTAATTGCCCAAGATTTTTTTATRTCTCCTGTTACATGACATCAGCATTCATTTCTCTTATTACAGTTTGTTTTCTCRTAGCACAGAATTTGACTGTTAAAGGGTGTGCAGTGTTTCAGTTATTCCTTTCCTTAGTTATTGATCTTTGAAAATTTCCAAGCTTCCTGCTACATAAGACAATTACAGAGATGTGCCATATGCTTTATGCATATGCCAAGCATTTTGGAGAAGTTCTCAGTGTTGTGTTCTGCAGATCTGCGCAGAAAGTGCTACTCTGAGACTTGTGCAAATTGTTACAGCTGGGAAAAAAGGTCTTTTAATTATAGAACAATAATGGAGCTGTGTTGGACTTCTTCAGGAAAGCCTGACACAGATGTTTGTGCAATGGAAGCCAGTTATTAATTGAGAGAATTAGCTCTGTCCTGCAAGCTGCTCCCAGCATGTGGACCCCATTGATTTCAGCTGGACTCTGCAAGGGCACAGTGCCTTCCAGCCAGATGGACCACTTTGCAGGGTCAGAGATTAACCTTACCCTTTGAGTGAGAAAAAAAGTGACACAGGTACTTTGTGCTTCCAGCCTTCAATGCAGCTGTTGCATCATCTCAACTCAATTTTTCACTACTTATTTTGTATTGTTATCATGTGAAAATTGCCCATAATTCGATGGGATTTTATTCAGGATGTTAAGAGCCAGATTCTCAAATAGTAAGTGTTCCTATGAGGTGAAATGAAATGTAACTAGCTATCAAATTCTCACTGCAAAATAGAATGAACTGAGGATTAAAACCTGTATCTCTTTTTTATGCTGTAAAAAACCATGTCACAGTGGTTGGATGGTCAATTTAGTATCTGCTAAGGCTTTTTTCTAAAAGCAGATTACATCCTCTATGAACTATGAAGAAAGGYACAGTGGAGAGTCGCAAAATCTCTGAACTGTCAGAAGTACTCACACAGAAGAATCAAGGCTCTCTTGTTTATATTGAAAGTTAGGACAGTTGTGATACGAGGGGTGGGCTTCCCTGACTTTAGCAACAACTCTGGTGCAGAGGCACTGTCCTCAATGTCATCCATCAACTGGTTTTCCCCATCCAGAACCCCATCCCTGTAGTACAGATGCAGCTGGGAAGAGGAGGTGGGCAAGAAGAGGATTCACCTGCTGCCCTGAGTATGGACTTCATTCACTCCATTCCTATAAGCTTTCACCTTCTGCCTGGTGGGAGGATAAYACTGGATCTCCTTGATCCAGGGGGTTTTCCAGTGGCTGTCCCMGTTTCTGTCTCAGGGAGGGCAGCAAGGGAACAGCACATGATTCACCAGCCAAACTTTTATACAGGATCCCTGATAGTTTTTCCCTTTTATTTCCTCTCATAGATCTGTCACCAGAGCAAATCCTTACGCTATTTTCTTTGCAAAACAGAAATGTTTTTGGGCAAGAAATCATCCCACCCACTGCAGTAACATATGTGTCACTCAGTGCTACAAGATTTTACAGGTTTTATTATGTTTGCCTATAGCAACCTGATCTGTGTAAAGTTTTCCAGCTTTATTAGTTCAACTTCAGTCCAGTTACTGGTTTTATTGGCAGGTTTCATGAGGAATCTTGATTTGTATGTCTGGTGATTTAATCAGAAAATATAGTGGATAAAAAGGTAAGGAAATAACCCACTCTACCTTTTTTTTTTTTTTGGCGATATAAGAAGCCAATAGTTTTAAGTTTATTTCCACTGATAATGATTCTGTGGTGGAAAGCAGAGATATCTATTAATTTTGGCATAGAAATCTTTTTTGTTTTAAAGTCAGAAATCTAGAAATCAAAGGTAGTAATTCTTAAACYGTAAAATTACTGCAGTAATTCTTAAACTGTAAAATTATATGACTGCCTTCCATGACCTTCTGCCTTTATAGGCTGAAGATACCTTCCAGACTTTAGGGATTCTATTATGTGACAGAAGTTTTCAGATGAACTTCCAGAACACCTAAACACTGCCTAAGACTTTATTCAGTATGAATAATAGTGATATGTTGGGCAAGAAACTTAAAACACACAATGCCCAGRGATGATCATAATTATGGTACACACTAAGATTATAGGTTGCCTCAGCATTTTGCTGTGATTTCTTGCAGGTTTTGTGCTGAGTCTGGCTGGGATAATGATAACTTTTTTCACAGGATCCTGTATCATGCTGTGATTTAGACTTGTGGCTAGAACAGTGTTGATAACACACTGATGTTTTGACTGTTGCCGAGCATCATTGGCACAGGCTTCAGGCACTCCTGAACCTGCAGTTGTGCAGGTGTTTAGCTGCTGGTCTAGGTGAGCCCAGAAAAATTGTCTTTGTTAATAAACAACCACTGAATTCAAAATGGAAGTAATCCCAAGAGGTAATCTTGCCCAGCCTCTGCACAAAGCAGAGAAGGGTCAGGGATCAAACCAAGTCATTCAGGGCCTTGTACAGATGGCTCTTAAAACTTCCAAGGATGGAGGCTGCACAGCCTCTCTGGTGACCTGCTTCTCAGATTGACTATTCTCAAAGGGAAAAGGGGATTTTTTTTTTGTGTCCAGATGGAATATCTTTTTCTAGTTCATGCCAGCTGTCTCAGGTCAGCATGACATATTACTCAGTGAAGACTCTGRCTCTGTTTTCTCAATGACCACCCCACAGGCAGCTGTTAGGTCCCCCTCATTAGGTCCCCCTGATGCACCTCATCAGGGCTGAACAAGCTCATATCCCACAGCCTCTTATTGCATGGCACATGCCTTCACCCCTGATCAGCGTGGTGGTTCCCCACTGAACTTGCCCCAGTTTGTCAGCATCTCTCCTGTAATGGGGAGGTCTGAACTGGAAAGTGGTTGTGCAAAGAAGAAAAATCATTCATGGAGCAAATGAAAGTGTACACCATTTTCTCCTCTAAGTGATTGATAGAGATGTTAAATAGGATAAGTTCCTTTGCATATCCTGAAGAAACTCCACGTGTTTCTGGCCTTTGAGCCAGACAAATCACTAAGCATATATTCTTTGAGACTGACTAAAGCACCCAACTTTTTTCAATCCATCTAGATGTGATCCCCATCCCCTGTCTAGACCACAATGTACCACASTGCTCAYAATGAGGATGCTCWAAGGGACCACRTGAAAAKTCTACTTAAGTAAAGACAGGCAACACCCACTGCCCTGTCCTCACCCACAGCTACTTCATCTTAGAAATAAACAGGTAAGTCCACTATCCTCTRCCCTTGAAGAAAATAGCACAAACCACAAAATAGAAACCCAAGATTTCCTTATGATATATTCTCATGACTTTCCTTGTTGTCAGCTCCCATGACTATATTATTCAATTGAAARTAAATATCAGGAATTCACTTTAATGTCTGTATAATGTTTAAAAAACTGGTTTGGCTAGAGTGGGCTAAGACTAGATATAGCTTAAGCTTGTTATGTTATGTGACTTAGGCAAATATTTCCTAAATTTTAAGCAATATATGCAGGTCCAGTTGCAAYACCAGTTTATTAATAATTGTGAATCACACGTGATACACAAAAGGGGGTTTGGACTCTGTCTTTGCATTATATATTATGTATGTATTATATTTGCCATTATAAGCCATGGGAAATTAGTACATCACTAAGATTTTCTGCAGCTTTAACATTTGAGATAAAGTTACTATGRAATTAGTAAAAGCAAAAAAGTCCTGCATTAAATTACTTTTGAAGTAATTTTTGCCTCTGAAGAAAAAGTGAAATAATAAACTGAATTTTTCTTCTTCAAAGTTAGACAATAGATGGAGAGATTTTTCTAGCATTATTCATTTACTCTAAGAGTTTATATGAAAATCGTGTCAGAAGAATAATATTATTTTCTTTTACAGCATGCAAGATATCATGCTGAAATCTTTCTTGATACCTCTTTCCCTTCATCCAGCATTTGTCCTTGAGTAACTAATGAAAGAAGTTATGAGGGCTTTTTTCTGTCATAAAAAGACTCATTGTAAGTGTTCCTCACCTTGTTGCATTTTCTTGAACTTGAATCCGGTTGAAAATGTTTTATCATGTCATCATGGTTCTTTGGAAATTTTAATTGCAGAAAAGACAATATACAGGGCATATCCCGAGCTCAAAGCTGCCCAAGAAGCAGCCTAAGCCACTGTCTACATCTGAATCAGTTCATTTTATCTTTACATAAAAAAACATTACTTGATGCATCAAAGTCTTCACCTCGACAATACTTCATTATATAGCGCATTTAAGGAATTTCTTTTTTGATTCTGCATTCACAAAAGACATTGGGGGTAGGTGATTTTGTAGAATTTTTTTAAACTCAGCAACTTTTTTATTAGTTGATTTAACCAGAAAGTACCCCTAGGCCATGGCAATATTTAGGTTTCAGCCCACATTRCAGTCATTGAAATTTAGATCTTGTTCCCATCACTGAAATCATCAGCTCTTGTGCATTATTTAGGTTTTTGATAGAGGTGGATGATTTCCCTAAGCATTTGGACATTTCAAACTTTCATTTTACTACTTCAGGTTGTTATTCAGAATCTGTCCATTGGGTACCATAGGTTTAAGCCACGCCTCTTTAATTTAGAGACAAGGATATTGTGCAGGACAATGTCAACTGTATTTCACAAGTCCARGCAGACAGTATCAGCTGGTCTTCCCTTATCCACCAGTAATGTATCCCTTTAACAYTGGGGTCCTGTTACAAACCTCAAGGTCTTTTAACAAAAGCAGAATCCATTTACAAAATTCTGTAATATTTATTCTTTCTTCTTTTTTGAAGATGGTTCAAATATATATATATATTTAAAAATAATAATCCTTTAAAAATCCCCAACAAATACCAGTGCTTTATTGTAGTGCATTTTTAAATGGACTGCACTAATTGGCATTTCAAATTTAAACAGTATAAAAAAGAAAAATAGTATAGTAATGTACTTTGTTCATTTGCTAGAAATTGAAGTTATTCTAAGATAGCTAGCTGACAAGTAGCTATAGTATCTTGTCTTTCTTGTGTTAGAAAATAGAAAATCTTCAGAGTAGAAATGAGCCATTGATTTACCGATGTTGCTGTGGCATAAAAATGAAATATATATCAGGACCAGAGACAGATGAGGGAAGGAAAGCAATGAAAATAAATGAAGATGCTGAGTGGGATTCATTTTTGGAGCAAATAAGTGGGATACATAGCCTTGAGGCASAGCATGAAAATATTTGAGCAATCATTTCATGTTAGAGAACAGAGAGAGAGATAGGTATGGAGATAGGTAGATTTCATATATGTATAAACACATTSTACTAAGCAGTATSCACARCTGAGAGAACAAAATTAAGTGRAGAAAAACTGAAACCAGRACAYTGAGCCTAAAAATAAGCAATGTAAMATGAATTAGGCTAATTATCAGCATCCTTTTTCTTGGTTAACTAGTATTTTCTAATCAATWTTGGTAAACTATTTTAAGTTTTGCTATTGCAAAATTAGCCTACTTTTGTCTTTTCTTTTCATAACCAAATTTATCCCCAGCATTCAAAAGCCAGGAAGCTATTTATTTAAGCAATACTTAAATCTTAACTCAAAGTAATGTAACACACACCAAAATCTTTCATTCAGTCTTAGCAGGCACTTTCTTTTCAGTAAAGGGAGACAAAAAAAATTTAGTTTATGTAATTCTGCATCTATTTAGTTTGCTTTGTTTCATAAGCTGAGGAATGTGTGGTAGTCCTACAGTTCTCTTACTATGCAACCAACACTAAATTATRCACTTGGTTATAGGAAATTTTTCATATGGCTAATTAACACACGACTCACAGAAGTCCTTGGACACTGGCTTCCTTCCATTTCAAATGTTAAAAGCATAGAAGTAACTAACAGTTGATGATATGCAGTCACTAGGCCAATTGAAAATTAAGATTTACTACTGGTAAGAATATGATATTGAAGSAAGAAGAAGAAGAAGAAGAAGAATGAAAATTGCTGCTGAATTCTTTAGACAAAAAAGTGCATGTCTGTATTTCTATTACCTAAGTGATTAATGGAAATAAATTATAAAATTAAACAAAAGATATATATTATGGAAATGGCCTTTGAAGTTGACTAAATTTTGTTCCTACATAAGAAAATGAGAAGGGRTGAAAACAGCAAAGCCAAAAAGCCCCCCCTCCCCCCATCCCAAGAGTTTTTTACTGAATTTTAGGTAATACAGAATTTTTTTCCCAATAGTTTTCCTAAAATCAAGTTTTAAGGAATGCTTTGTATAAGACGAAGGCATAAAGGCATCAATTTCTACAAAGGAAAATGGACTTTTTTTCAGTGACATGGAGACTGAAAAAAATTGAGCACTTGGTTAACAAATTGGCATATATTAAGGCATAGTATTGCAGGAAAGAAACGTGTGTTTAATATTTAGGGTAGGCACTTATTCTAGCACTTTATCTTTCACAGCATGCTAAAAAAAAAAGCGGAAAATTAGTTTCTCTCCTTATTTCAAAAGTTCTGGGGTTTTCTTTCTTTCTTTTTTTTTTTTTTTGTTGTTGTATTTATAAAAGTTTTATAGGCATCAGTGAAGGAAAAAAAAACATTTGAATGATGATGCCTAAATACAAAACATTGCAAATATTTGAAGCAAATTCCTACAAATCCTCAGGGATCATAAAGTTGAAAACAGATATCTACTGAGTATAATGGAAAGAAATGGTGTCTTATCCTTCCTCTTAAAGGTCTGGATTAAGAGGATTGCTTAATTGTATCAAAGAATGACTTATTCCTGCACACAAAACTAACCAAACCTGAATAAAGCCATCCTTTAAGATGGCTTACTGAAGCAATGGATATTCACCCCACTCCCCACCCCATGACCTTCAGGGAGCTAAAAGACTTCAGGCATTTTTCTATACAAAGTAATCAAGATAAACCTACCTACTGTTTGTAGGACTTAAGTTTSTCAGACAGAAGTCTGCAAAAGGACTACCAGAATCCATTTTCCCATGTGCTCCATACCTTTCTGAGAGGAAATATCCATAACAACAGTGAGATGGAAGTGGGAAGGTGGGTTTTTTAACCATTTAACATGCCYTAGGACAGGGAAATGTCCCTTATATGCAGTCTAATGTTAGTAGAACACTTCCGATAAATCTTCAGAGGAGCTTGAAACAATTCCCACTGAAGCTCTGGAAATTGTGCCTCTTCATCACTACTGAAGTGTTGCCTTCTGGAAGGGCTGAGTAATTAAGAAAGTGCTTGCCAGTTCAGCACGGCGYGGCAGCAGCTGTCTGCTCGCTCAGGTGAGAGAATTGAATTCTGGAGAGCTCTTTATTCACTTTCTCTGGCTTGCTGTTAAAAGGGAMGGTCTGTGCTTCATGATCTTCCCTTGGTTTTCCATCACTAGCCTACGCAAATCTTCTTTCCCCCAGAGAGTTCTGGTCATCTTTTCCTTCTTTGCTGCAGACATTAGGTTGTTGGGGTATTGCAAAGTTTCAAATAAAAGGAGTTAAAAGGGATCAGAGCAAGACACTGGTTATCTTCTGATAGATTCTGATAGATTTTAAACCCTCTTTCTGGCCTTATTTTAATAAACTAAACAGAATATTTTCTTATTGCCAAATATCTAAGCAAGTAAAGGAAAGAAAACATGGAAAGTGAGGGCATTGAGGCATAAGTCTGTATCAAAGAGAATATATTCACTTGCTRGCAGCAAGACATTTCATTTCAGCTTTGTAGGAGATTTTTAGCATGCAGAAAACATGAATTTAAAAGCTAATTTCTGACTGGGGAGAGAATTTTATTGAAACTTGAACCCTTGCAGACATTTATAAACTCAGATATTAGAACTGAAAAAAGCATGTTAGTATGAAATTTCCTGCAGGACTTTGAAGTCAACTACCTGGTTTTATATCTTTCTTTCTCTATATAATTTTGATTTTTTTTCTTTTATTTAGTAACACTCTGATTCTGTCCTTTCTCTTTTACTTCTATTTATCCCTGTAAAGCATATTTGTAATCACTTTGATCTCAGCCTCAGATCCCTTCATTTCCTATAAAGGAAGTCAGTGTCATCACTAGAAATAATGCTAAAAGAATTAAAAAAAAAACATTAATTCTGCTTCCCAGTTATATTCTATTATATGTTCTATTGTTACATCACCTTGTGGTACTGGAAGCCTCAAGCAGCATATGCTTTTTGTTGTAGTTTAAATTTTACTTTTCCATACTGCATTTGCATTTTCTGCATTTACCTCCAAACTACTGTTTCTTGAATTATATTGTTGGTGGCATAATCTTTAAATAATCTTTTTCCTTTGGTATCCAAAACATTTCTCTGTACATGAAGAAAGCAGTACATCTTCAATGACAGTGTAAAATCTAATCASTGTTTCTTGATATGATCACTATCCAAAATGATTTCCAGTCAACACMAAAAAAGTGACTAAAGAGCGATGTTTTGGTTTTGTTTTTGYTTTTTACATTTGAATCRACCATCAGCYCCTGYTTCCTGTCTYGTTCAGATTTGGTGCYTTAATGAAGAACCATTTTATTTATCAATAAACCATGGTTTTAATTTTTATCTCGAAAAAATGAGATTGCAGTTCACATAAATTCTATCCTAGAGAATGGAAGAGCTTGCCTTCCGTGTTTTCTTGTAGAGCTTGCCTGCTTGTTGACTGCTGTGTTTGCCTGCTGTCCTCTCCTTTTTTCTATGGTTGTTGTTAAGTGGAAGCAGCTTTCTCCTGCTAGTTTGCTAAATATTATCGATATTAATGTTGATGATGATCACTTAGTGAAAGGGTTGGTAATTAAAMTCTAAAAGCCATTCCCAAAGCATCATTCTCATCATTAAAAGTTTCCCAGGAAAACAYCATTCTATATCTTATTGCTTTTACATTGCTCACCCAAAGAAGCATAAAATGACTGCATGCAATGTCTTGTAAAAAACTAGCAATTTTTCTCTTCCATCTGCTTCCTTCTTCGTTATATGTCCGCTTTTTTATTTCTCTCTTTTCCCTCTATGTTCATATTTTCCCTCCCATCATCTATTTCTTCTAGTTTCTATTTAAAAAAAAAAGAAAAAGAACAGGACAGAGAGGAATGAAGTTGTCAGAAGAAAATGGATTTTGTGAAATAGCTGTTTTACAGTTCAGCAATGTTAAACAGAGACTGACTGTGTTGTACAGGAAAATTTAAGAACATCATTAATCCAAAATAGCTGGTTTTGACTAAAGGGTATTGTGGAATAATGTTCAGTACCTAAAATCCATTAGGTTTCATTCTTTTTCTTTCTGCTTTCATYGCTTCAGTACAATCATATTTCTCAGTTATCACAACTTTTTCATTGAAAACTTTCTTCATGGTTCAGAGACATCCAGCTAAGGGTCAGGAAAATTTTTGAAAACATCCTGAAAGAGTCAGTTCAAAAACCATTTTGAAACAAAAGATGGAAACTGCTGTGGTAACAAAGGTAAAGAGCATTTAGAAAAGGTTTTCCCTGTGTGAGGGAGTTTGCATATTTTTATAAGTGTTTGAAGGGATTTTTTCTTCCTCCTGGAGGAGAGCTGATTAGTTAGCAATTAATTCTAAAGCCTWTTTTGGCACAGGAGAACTCTGTATATTTGTGGGTTTCAGATGGCTAATGATAACGTTACTGCAAAAACAACTATTTTAAAAATGTTTAKTATATTGCTGCTAAAAAAACACCAAAAAAAGTGGGATACATCCAAAAGAAAAAAAGAAAAAAATAAAAAAAGAAAAAAAAGTAAAAAAAGTAAAAAAGAAAAAAAGAAAATGCTACTGAGTAGTTTGCTTGAAAATAATACATACACATAAATACACTTTCAGTTTAAAGTCTGACAAAGAGAAATGTCAAGGAAGGAACACACACTGTAGTAATCAGGTTTCTCACATCCTGGCACTGATGAAATTGACCATCCCTGCATTCTCCTTTCACCCCCCCACCCCACTTCAAACAGGATTAGCAGGAGTTCTGATCTCATTGAGCAAAATGTTGCTTTCAAAGTCACACCTTAAACCAAATCTCCCAGTCTCCTTTCCCTCAGGCACTTAGAGATCAAATTATCTATCTATCTATCTATCTATCTATCTATCTATCTATCTATCTATCTATCTATCTATTTCTCATCTCTCTATCTATCTCTTGATCTCTCTCATCTATAGCTATATGTATATCTATATCTACATCTCTATCTCCACGCAGGCTTCACAGTCAGAAAGGGCCAAAACAACATGAATCAGTCAGGTCAGCATTTCTCAGGAAAGAAAATAAAGGAGAAAACATTAAGTAAAAACAAAATAATTAAAAACCAACAAAATACCAAACCAAACCAAACTAATAAAAAATSCAAACCAAACCAAACWAACTCCAACTAACAAAAAACAACCCCACAAAAATTGTAGTATTTCCTTTTCCATTGTTATTGCATTGTTGTACAGGAATAACAACTGAAATATTTTCAGACAAGAAGCATTTTGTTTCAACTAGATWAAATACTAGGTTAACAAACACTGCAAGGGGGACAGGCAAGAAGCAAGAGCTCCTTCTAAACACTGATGTGAAAATCTCATGGTTCCAAAGGTTCTCCATGATGTTTGGATTGTTGAAAAATGCATATCAAGAGAAATCTGCAAAAAWATGTATTAATTTTGACATCTTAGACTACTGCAAGGGGAAGAAATTTAAAAAAAATACTTCATAAAGATGGAAAACTTTTGACAAATGTGATAGTTTTAGGTATGATTTTACTTGAAAATGTTTTAGTTTAGCCATTTATTTAAAATACACTCTAAAATTGGCAAAAGTCAATGCTTGATATTTTAATTTGTTTGCTTCTTTCTTCTTCAAGCTTTCAATCCACGTAGCATTTTGGAAAAGAGTAAAAGCATATTTTTGAGCCAAGATTGACTATTAATGGGTTTTTTTTTCCTTTTTAAATAATAATTTTTTAAAAGATTATKATTTAATTAGGTAAGATAAAGCCATTATTTTTGCCTATGAATACTATTGCAGCAAATTAACTGAAGAAACAAGCTTTTTGGGAAAAAAAAAAAACAAAACAGCAATTTCTGGTGCATCAGTTTCTACAGTAAAGAAKTTGATAGAAGAATATACAATTTTGCTTTCTTTTTAAAAAGTGGTTTTGGAATTATTCAGTTAYTTATTTTCTAAGTATGTCTTTAAGATGTTTTACAAGCTCATGAAAAGCTGACAAAACAGTGCAGAAAGGATTCCTCTAATCACTTTTGATGAATTCTTGTTTCCATACCTATTAACTGAGCAGTAAATGGGAGCTTATTCTCTTGCACAGTCATTGCTGGGGCCTTGCAGGAGCCTGTGCTCTATATTTTTAACTACCATTGAATCAATTATATACAATTCCTGTTCCAAAATTCCTCTTGAACTATCAGAAGACYATTTGTGCCTCAATCATCATGTTCATTGAGTTGTCCTTTGTGTAAATTCACCCTGTAAATATCAGTTTAGAATCAATTCCTTTGATTCTGTTTTGAAAGATTTCAGGAGTAGTGAAACAAACAGTGCCACTTAGCTCTAGGCAACGATGTCACAACTTATGTGGGAACCAATTATAGCTAATTACAGTCTGACTAACCTTCTGTGCCATTAAAATTCTTGTACACTCTCCCCAGCTCCTGCTCTTCACTAAGTCTCTTTCTAACAAAGTATCTGCTTTGGGAGAGGTTGCTGTTTTGGTTTGGTTTGTGGGTTTATTTTGGTTTGGTTTTGGTTTKGTTTCRTGTTTTTATTTATTTATGTATTTTTATTTTTGCTTGGAATATCATATTAACTAGAAGGAAACAGAGATTCRGGAAATGAAGGAGAATGCAAAACAGATCCAGTACTAACAGTCTGCTAGTGACAGCACAGCAGGAGCCAAGTAGTTTCACCAGTTTTAAGGCATTCATATTCAACATTTACTTCAGTAGCTGATTTTATTTAAGTGACAATCAAAACCCACAGAAATAAAACCTTCAACACTGTGAAAAGGTTCTGGAGTAATATTGCCTTGGAGCAGCTCTGATCACTTCTGGGATACTAAACACAGCACAACTGTGGTTCCTCAGAACTAATGAGAAGGAATTTTTTCCAGGAAAAGGAAAAAACTAAAAAAAAAAAAAAAAAAAAAGAGAGAGAGATGTAAACACATTCCAGGAATGTACTAGGAACTGAGTTGTTGCAAAAGCAATTAGATAGGCGAAGGTGCTAGAAATTTCAGTTATCAGGATCTGGGAAATATTTGGGAATATTATGGTGAAAAGCGCTTTGAGACAACTGAGAATCTGGAATAAATATAAGAAAAAATAAAGGGAAGGAGGTGGAAAGGAAGGAAGGAAGGGGAGAAGGAGGAGAAAAAAAGGGGAGGGAGGGAGAGGAAGGAAGAAGGAAAAGGAAGGAGGAAGGAAGGAAGGAAGGAAGTAAAAGGAAGGAAGGAAGGAAGGAAGGAAGGAAGGAAGGAAGGAAGAAGGAAGGAAGGAAGGAAGGAAGAAGGAAGGAAGGAAGGAAGGAAGAAGGAAGGAAGGAAGAAGGAAGGAAGGAAGGAAGGAAGGAAGGAAGGAAGGAAGAAGGAAGGAAAGGGAAGGAGGAAGGAAGGAAGGAAGGAAGAAGGAAAGAAGGAAGAAGAAGGAAGGAAGAAGGAAGGAAGGAAGAAGGAGAAGAAGAAGAAGGAAGGAAGAGAAGGAAGGAAGGGAAGGAAGGAAGAAGAAGGAAGGAAGGAAGAAGAAGAAGGAAGGAAGGAAGGAAGAAGGAAGGAAGGAAGGAAGAAGAAGGAAGGAAGGAAGGAAGGAAGGAAGGAAGGAAGGAAGGAAGGAAGGAAGGGCACAAAGAATTTGCACACAGGACAAAAAACATTTTGCTCAAAGCCCAAAGAAAGATACAAGTGGAAAGGAATATGAAACATTTTTCATTGGATAAATCTTACCTAATATTAGCTATCAGAGATGAAAAGRTCTGATGAGAGCTGGATGGAAAATCAGCTCTGCTCACATTTCTTATGAAAAGACATTTATCCTTTTCTCCTAACTGCAGAGGGAGCCCAGATGACCAAAAACTATAGATTAAACAGATTTATGTTTGAAGTATCTATGAATACCATAAATTAGGTCTTATTAAAAGCATTGTCTACAATTATTTAACTAATAAAAGAAAGGCTKTTTAAAGGAAGACAAAGGGCATCTTCTCCTGCTCAGTGATGACAGCTGTTGATCCCAAGGAGAGAGAACTGATTAAAGCCTTTTTGTTTCCAGGTTCATTGWCATCAGACACTTAAAAGAATATGTTGTGATGACACAGACTAAGATTTTTCTTTCAATAGAAGTAGAGGGTAYTAAAGAGTAGGTAAGACATACGTTTTCAAGTTGGCTGTGTGTGATGAAATTCACTATATCACAGTGTGAGGGTTGGCTGGAGTAATCTCAAAACCATTTGTACTTGTTTTTGGGAGCTTACAGGAAGCAGGCAAAGCCAGAAGTGTAAAGTTAGGACTCACTATCAAAGTGGGAGGGTAAGAAAATGGAAAAAAGGGCAAAAAGGGAAATTACTGTCCAGTCAGCTTTATTTCTATTAGCAAAAAAATGCTGGAACAATCCAAGTGCTCTATAACCAACTAGAAGATAATCAGGAGATCAATACAGTCCAGTATGGATTTATTAGAATCTAGGCTTGTGAAGACAATCYAATTTCTTTTACAGCAGGGAAATTTGCCATGGGGTTGCAGAGAATTTGTAAACACTTTGGCATTGCTAAACTTCCAACATTTTCTCAGGTAMCATGCTAAGGAAACACAACATCTGCTGAATGTCCTACTGTTTGGAAAATTATCATTGAATAGCGATTATTTTTTCCCTATAAAATAAAAATCTGCTTGAGTGCAGTTCTATACTGATTCCAATTTAAATTTTTATTTTTATGTTTTTGTAATTTTGATAAGAAGTGAAGACTGAGCATGAAATTCATATTTGACAACAGGCTGGGAGTATTTACAAGCATGACAGAGGCCAGGCATAGAATCTAACATGATCACAGCCAATTGAARAAACAATTTGGAGAGCAAAAATGCACTTCAGTGGGATAAATGACAAGCTCCACACTCAGCAGAAATAATCAGCTGCCATAAATGCAAGACAAGAAACAGATGATTAGATGTCATTGGTACTGAAAAGAACCCAGGTATTTAATGGGCCACAAACTGAACATGAATCAACAGCGTCACACAATTACCTTAAAGAGAAACACTTTATTGAAAACATAGACTGAATTGATGTCCATAAGGCTGGTGACATGCTGTTGGATTCTATCCAGCACCAGTTTGAACTCTGTCAAGAGGAATTTGCCACAGCTCATGAAGGATGTAACCCAGGTGAACAGAGCTCACCAAGGGATAATGAACCTTATCAGACCTACAAAGAACTGACATAGGAAGACAAGCTAAAAAGGAGACAGAGAGAACATGCTCTAATAATTAAATGTATAATAAAAGTGCTGTAAAGATAGAGTGGAAAGAAAATCTTTCCTTGGTAAAGACCAGGTAGATTCTTTTGGGTAGATCAGCCTGTGTGGGCATCACTTCTAGAGCTATTTTATTTACCTTACTAGTRCAAGCTTTCTTCAGTACTAAAGCACAGGAATGTATTTTGGAGGAGGTTRTAGAAATTTTGTTATTCAAAGCTGAAGAAGTAGCTTTCAAAAATGGCAGAATTATAGTTGGTCTTGCCTTTCAATAACAGGTGATTCCTTATGTTGAAGTATTTCCTTTAATTTCAGTTATGAGGCTTGCAAAAGAGTCTCAATTTATTTCTATGCTTGCTKCCTGCTGATCCAAGGGCATATCTTCATCTGCTTATCATTTGATTTTGTGGTTTATTTGGAGAATTCTTTATGATACACCCAGTAGAATTTTTTATAGATAATTGTCTCTTTTATTCGAAAGCTACAKAGCTAAGATATTTTCAATGGTTTTATGAAAATGAATGAAGGAAACAAACTGATATATGTTAAATATGGTATTTTTAAATTGTCTTTTCAGAGTCTACATTAGAGAAGTTCGAAAATTACTATGCAATAGTTTAAATACATACCTTTATGTATTTTAATGTCTGGGCTTAATGTTTCAATTCATTGATTACAACTGTTGAATAATAAAACAGAACAGTAGTGTTTGAAGCTTATCATGAATTTCAGAGGTAGATAGAGAAAATAGCTCATTATATTTGGCCTCATAATGTTTAATAAACCTCTACTTTTGATGTCAGATTTCTGCATGCYGATTTTTTATTCATCTGTAAAATTCTGTTATCAGCTCTGCAAGTAATTCAGATTCCTGTAGAAGGAAGTATATCCACTGTAATAAAAGACTTTTTAATGGAAGCCKGGGATATACCTCCTTCATTAAGAAAAAAAAAGTCTGTGTTACTGGCAATAATTCTTTTGATGTATCAATTTAATAAAGAGGCAGAAGACACTCAATATAACCAAAAAAAAGAGGTATATAGCAAAACCACCCATGAYTGGAACTGCTTTGAGGTGTTCTTCACAACTCTCAGCAATAATACACAATTCTCAAGGCTTAATAAGCATCTTTCACTGTTAAACCACAACAGTAAGCAGAAAGGTGTGCAAAACCATAATTCTTTTTTTTTATAAATGGAAAAACTGTGAAAAGGATGGCCTGAAGAGACAGAAATCAGCAGCAAGGCAAGTATATAGTTGCTTAAAGCATCCTTAAAAATTGTTTATTTAAAATAAATGTTTTTCCTACAAACATTTCACTTTCATTTGCCTCACTTCATAATCTTGCAAGCTCACGTTCAGCTACTGAGAAAGTGCTAATTGTAATCTGGAAATGTGCTATAAATATGCAACAGTCCTCTCTCTGAAGGACTGGGGATAAACACTATGTTGTTATTTCTTCTGAAAATGAATACAAAGCGTTGTTCTTATTATTTGATTTAGGAATGTGTGGACATATTTTTAGCTGTTTGTTCTACAGAGGTCTATTTGAGAACTCTATTTTAGTTTTTCTATAATAATTTTCTATTTAGCTTCAAAATGGCAAGCAGGAATAATTTGTGTGTTTAGCAAAGTGGAAGAAAAAGGCGTTCTGTCAGTAAACTAAAGCAAAAAATTCAGTTCTCTCTATACTTAAATGGTAAGAAGTTTAACTAGAGATCTGGTTAGTTCAGCTCCTGCTTCCTTGAAGAGCTGTGACCCATCAAATCAGCCGTGATGGGTCAGTGCTGAACAGCCATGGCTTGTCTCTGCCTCGTGCAGCTATTAAAGGAAGAAAACAACTGCCTCGACAGGGCTCCTTCCAAATGAAGTCTCTGCAGATTGTACAGTGGTGAGATGAGCACGTTTCCCCACTGCTTCACAGAATCTGAAATGATTGCAGCTAGCCCAAGTAATGTCTGCAGGGGTATTTTTTAGAGAGTATTTTAAAATCAAAACCTGTGCCTACTGAGTGACTTATAAAAACAAAAATCCATTTCAAGGAAGGGACAAACTGCTGTGTGTTCCCCACAGGCTAATTCTTGAAATGGGCTTTTGAAATTCTTTTGCATTTGAAATGAATGACAGTCATTCACCTGTTTGTTTAGTCTGAGTTTCACATTCAGAGAAGTGGATAAGTGCCTTTGAATGAAGTGTTCCTAAAAGTGCCCTTAAAGAGCCTCTAAGGATGTAAAATCTTTCAAATCAGATTTGGGGCATGAGTCCCTACTTGCAGAATATTATAGTTTATGCAGTGAATGTGTCAAGCCAATTCTCAGCACAAAACTGACTCCTCTTTTCCCAGAGTGACTACATCAGCCCAGATGTTCTGTACCCAATAATTTAGCACATGCATTGTGACACATGCTAAAACACAGCAGCAGCAACATATAGTTTGGTTTTTTCCCAAAAAGCACATTTGAAAGAGAACCTTTTTTATTTGTACTTTGTGTGTGGAGTTATGGATGGGATGAAAATTTATCCTCAATGTCTACAACAGCTTGAATTGAATTTTGATTAGAATATGAAATTATTCTCCTATATGTGAAAAGGAAATGAAACAAAATTGTGACAAAACTTCTGATATTAATCATGGGAAGGGCATTCAGATTATGGCCAGAGAACACTAAAGTGTTCGTTAGTAGAAATGTACACTACAGATGCCTCAAAGAGATTTTTAATACAAAACCTTTTTAAAGTGTTCAGTTGCATTTGAATTCTGAGCAGAATACATTTTTGACTGTATCTCATACTTTGGCTGCTATTTGCAATAGCCAGAATTAAATGTATGATTGTAGAAATGTCTTTSAAACAGATTTTTCACTGGTCAAATATCTCATCACTCAGAGAGGTTACATTTTAATTAAGTGTTTTTTAGACTTTATCATAAGTCTGTGCATTCACCTATTAGTAAGATGAAATTGTGTTAATAAAATTATGTGACTTCATAAAATAAAGGATTAAAAGATATCATAATAGGACAACATTCTGGTTTTAATATTTCTGGTTATTTAAACATAATAATTCATACAACAATCGTCCCCTGGGGTGTGATTAGGGCAAGTTTTCAGAATTAAAATTATATTTTTCCTGAAACAGCAGCAATATAATTTAAGAGTTCTATCACCAGTAATTTGATTTGCTGTTCATTATAATAAAAGTAATAATARCAAATTCAATTGCTATTAATGGAAATGTCATATGCACTTTCATAAAGGTTTTATTGTAATTCAGTATTAATCAGTGTATCATTAAAATAAAGTGTTATCATCTAATTTGTATTTATTCAAGCATAAAGAAAAAAAAATCTCTTATGATGTACTGCACAAATACAATCTGTTGTTTAATGAAAAAGGAATTTGCTATATACTTATGTATTTTTCTTACATTCTAGTGGAGAAACATTGTACTAAAATGTTCTAATTTACATCATATGCACCCAACARTATTGTAGTGGCAAGGTTAAATTTCATCAGTTCATTCCTATTAAATMACCTCTTCAAAGTCTTCAAGGTTAAAGCATGTTGAAATAGCTTTCAGGACTATGGTGCATCCCATCCATAATAAAGGARCACTTTTATTTGAACAAGTTATCTTTATTAACACAGGTAGCTGACTAAAATACAGGTTGATACAGCAGCTTCTAACCTGTATGAGTGATAGATTTCTCTATTTTCATAATTAATAATATAAGTTTTTCTTACCTATATTTTACATTCTCAGCTGCAGAGAGGACTTTAAAACTGCAAAAAAATGGCCCATGAAYTTCATTTTGTCATTTTTGTAAAGTATCATTGTGTCTCTATAGTGAACCATTTAAGGGCAGGGGCAATCACAAGATAATTTCAAATGTTTAAATTCTATACTTCTTTCATTCAGTGAAGACTGAATCAAAGCTCAACTGTTATATCCCCATACTTCTTCCCTGTGAGGGTGGTGAGGCCCTGGCACAGGGTGTCCAGAGAAGCTGTGGCTGCCCCTGGATCCCTGGGAGTGCTCAATCCCGGGCTGGATGGAGCTCTGAGCAAGCTGGTCTGATGGAGGGTGTCCCTGCCCATGGCAGTGGGGTTGGAATGAGATGGTCTTTAAGGTCCATTCTATCTTGAACCATCTCTTGATTCTATGAGATCACCTCTAAAAAATTAAAACACTCAAGTTTATGTAGCCTCCTGAATGATTTTGGGTTTTTGAGGAATCTGATTTCTGCAGCAGATTCAGAACTTGGGGTTAAGCTATTCCTATCAGTAGAGTAGAGTTTGGCTCTCTGAAATGGACCAGAAAGAAACCAAAAGAAACAGAARCAGAGATCCAGAGCTAGGGAATAAATTTTAAAAAAGGAAAGAAAGAAAAAAAAAAAAAGCCAAGAAAGACATATGTTGAAAKACAACAAAAGAGCACATTTGTACCTTGTGGCTTTAGGCTCTGTTACATTTTCCCAGTCACAGTCAAGAAAAGCTTTTTCTTAATAGGACTTTTTTCATACTCATTTAAGATGCAAAAGCACTTCTTGACAAAGAGGTGTGTCTCACGTCTCTTTCTAAATGATTCTAATTCCATCTACAAGCCAATAAAACTTCAATACTTGCCTGAAAACTTATTCACTTTGAAAATGGCTGATGAAATATTGCTTCAGATCAGCCAGAGACCAGGACTCTTGCAAGGATAGTGACAATCCTGCTCCTGAAACCCTTCAAGCCATATATCCATTTCAGTAATGTCTCCTAYGTTACATTTGCCAGATTTTTGTAAAAGCAGAAGGCATCCCCAGAAGAATAATTTGGTAAGAGTGAGCATAAAAGATGACATCTTAAATTTAGGTTTCAGGGCACCTCTGAAGGTTATTTTCTCTTACCTTCTTCAGAGATGGATCAACTACAAACTGAGAGCAGGTTGCTCTAGGTCATTTTGTCCAGCTGAATCCTTCCTTACTGTCCAGTGACAGAGACCTCACAGTATTTCTGGGTATCCTGTGCCTCACAGAGAAAAAAATATATCCTCATACCTGGAATTTCCCACATTCAGCTTGTGCCTCTCTGCTCTTATGAGCCTGCATGAAYCTCTGGAGTCACAGAARCACAGAAKCATTTAGACTGGAAAAGAKCTCYRAGAYCATTGAGTCCAACCYTTGACTGGTCACCACTTTGTCAAGTAGACCAGAGAATTAAGCGCCATGTCCAGGCTAACACCTCCAGGGATGGTTACTTTACCACATGCCTGGGCAGCCCAGTCCAATATCTAACAACCCCTTCTGKGGAGAAGTTCCTCCTGATTCCATCCTGAACCTCCTCTGCTGCAGTTTGAGGCAATCTCCTCTTGTCCTGTCACAACTTCCCTGGGAGTAGAGACTGATGCCCACCTAGCTACACACTCCTTTCAGGGAGTTTAGAGAGTGAGAAAATCTCCCCAGAGCCCCCTTTTCTCCAGGATAAACATGCCCAGCTCCCTCAGCCACTCATCAAAGGACTTATTCTCTAAATACGGTTTCATTTTTCTGAATGTATCTGACTTCATCTTTGCTGTAACAACACGCAACCCATCAGGCAGTGAAGCCAGCAGTAAGCTCTCCCTCTAAGCCCTCTCTTCCTTTGTCTGAACAAGTCCCACTGTCCCTTTTACCATGGGTAACACTTCATTCTCCCAGGCTCTGCCACTAAGAACCGGTATGAGGGAGCCTGAGAGCAAACCCTGACTCTAAAGTGAAAGTTAAAAAAGACATCTTGAACTTTTCAGTTYCTTCATTTTTCAGTACACACACGCATTTGCTGTCAATAGACCCAAAGAAATGTCTTTTGTGTCATAGAATCATAGAATGGTTTGGGTTGGAAGAGACCTTGAAGATCTCATTTGAAGCCTCTGCCATGGGCAGGGACACCTTMCACCAGACCAGCTTGCTCAGAGCTCCATCCAACCTGTCCTTGGACACTTCCAGGAATGGGGCAGCCACAACTTCTCTGGGCAAACTGTGCCAGGGCATTACCACCCTCATGGTAAAGAATCTCTTCCTAATATCTAAAGCTAAACCTACTTTCTATCAGTTTGAAGCCATTCCCCATTGTCCTGTCACTCCAGGCCCTTGTGAAGGGACTTAAAGGCTGCAATTAAGTAATCCTGAGGCCTTCCCTTTTCCAGACTCAACAATTCCAATTTTCTCAACCTTTGCTAATAGAGGAGGCGCTCATGCCCAGCTGAGCTGTGATTTTCATAATCCCATAGCTGCATGCCCTGGCGATATGGCTGTCAACTATCTGGATAACTTCTCCTGTCTTCCACCTTTTCTAGAATGCCTTTTTATCTATGAGCACATTCAAGATGTTCAGAGTGAATCAAGGCAGGGTTTTGCCAGGCCTGTTGGGTTTCTGCCCATCAGAACAGACTGCCTCTGTGTCCTGGGGAGYCTTTCCATGAAGGAGGATGCTGGGTCTGTGCACATATCTGGGTACAGACCTACTGAGAGATTTCCAGGCACTGATCCATGCAGCAAATGGGTCAGGTCTGCTTGGCTCACTAGCATTTTGTTTTCAAACTGGAGCCATGACAAGAAAGGGTAAGTCACAATCTCTCTWCCCCTTTCTAAGACACTGATATCAGAGTTCCTTGCAGATGTCAATTAGGGGTACTTACAGGCTAAACTTTTTACTTTGAGACAAATTCTGCTCATTTATATCAGCAAGCCCCATACATTTAAGTATTTTCTTCACAGTGAGTAATCAGGTATTGTGACTAATAGTCATCTTCAGATCACAGATGGGCATTGGGAAAAGTGGTTTAAAGCTATTATTTTTCTCGTGGTGCAGCATTAAGTTATATAACCATCATCTTCAGTTCTACTGCCTCCTTATTGATTTAAAGCATGAATTTCAAACGTATATATATATATGTATGTATATATACAATGATATATCTCAGCTGGTGTGCTGCTTCATTCCAGTCATCAACACCAAAGGGAGTTTTTGAATTAATGTAGACCATTAGTAAATCAAAAAAGCAATTCAATACAGCACAGCAGGGAGAAGATGCAATATCCACAGCACTGGAAAAATATTTTAAGAAGGGCAGTTGTTTGTTAAGAGCTAGGGAATTCAAAAAGACAATTTAACAGAATGGTCTAATAAAGATCAGAATTGTGCTGAACAATAATAAAACCCAGAACTGAAAAGAAAAAAATATCCAACAAACACCTTCAAAAACCTATAAAATAAAATGACATGTTCTCCCAAACCAGGCAGTTGATTACAATCTTGGTCAAGAATAGATCTAAGAATTTTATACTGCTCTGTGCCTTCAACCTCAAGGTACACCCATGAAAGTATCTAAGCACTGCAGCATACAACTTTTAGTCAGCTAACTTTCAAGTACTTGTTTTAGAGCCTTGGTTAGACCCTTGACCATTGTCATGGGGCATGCAGGAAACAGTCTTGGTATCTCATCCAACATTTTCAACACGCTGCCAGTGAAAGGTAGAAAAAATACTAAAGGATTTTTTTTTTAATTCCCCATTTTAAAAACTGAATTGCAGCTGGAACTTATCAATTTCAATCAGGATTKTAAAGAGGATTTCCTGTATCCTAGGGAAACACCATCTGGAATCTCTTTTAACAGGAATACATTTTGTTTTTCTTTTTCTTTTTTAACACTGACTTGAGCAAAACATTGCAATGTTTTGAATTCATGTGCAAYTTTCTACTTCTCACTAACGGGAAACAGCTTCCAGTTAATAAGTCCCTCACTGTTTCTTGCAGCATTGAAGGAACCTCTCAGTTCTTTCTTCCTTAAGTTCAGCCTGGAAGCTGACTGGATGTCAGAGGATGATTTAAGTTTCTCACAATTTTTTTTGCAGCCTCTGGAGAAGACACATGGTTTCCTGTGTGCAAAGTAAAACTTAGTATTCAGAATCATTTTTGTAGCCTATATTTCAAAATCAAAATAAAACATGTTTGGAAGGCATTGCTAGATATCAAGAAGGGCAGAAGAAGTCAACAGTGTTTGGACTAACTAAAAGAAAAGAAGAGTTTAAGACCATGCTAGGGATAAGTGCATTGTCCTGAGTAGAGCTAGACATCTCTGGAAGCTGATGGCTRCTTCATGTACAGCTCTTCTGGGCCTGGCCAGAACTCCTGCTGCCATTTTCACTTTTCTAACAGTAATGGCAGATGAATGACTGAATGAAATAACTAAAAATGTACTTTCCAACAGAAATGACTAAAAATGTACTTTCCAACAAGGTAACTCTTTACATCTACTCTCATGGCATGACACAGCACTGTTTTTCTCAATGGAGTGCTAAAGAGACTGAAGTGAAGCAGGTACATTTTTATCTCTTCAATCCCCGGTGTTTCTGGGATAATCTATTCACCATTAATGTYTTTGAGTTATGCTAGAGGAATATAAGTGAAAATACTGACTTGCCAAACATCTATTGACTCATACATGCAGATGAGAGAGACTTTCTGATCCATTGAGACAAAGCATGCAGACAATGACTGCAAAC
Organism: Sporophila hypoxantha; assembly: GCA_002167245.1. Classification (NCBI taxonomy): domain Eukaryota; kingdom Metazoa; phylum Chordata; class Aves; order Passeriformes; family Thraupidae; genus Sporophila; species Sporophila hypoxantha. The sequence goes on from NDFG01000537.1 coordinate 2,889,015, forward strand.
AACTTGCCTGTGTACATGACTACCAGAGGTTTCATTTTTGTGTTGTGTTATGCTGTGTCCTGGTCTGAGCTGTGACTGTAAAGCACTCTGAAGTTTGGGTCTTACATGATGTCACGTGTCCCTTGGRCTTAATATTTATTGCTCTTTGCCAAGCAATAAAAGTTTTGTTAAAAAGAATACAGATAAAGCAGGAAGTCTGAGAGCTGACAGACACCTCAGGAAGRATGGCTCTTCTGGATATGGCAGTCCATACCTTTGAGGGACAGCACATAGACTGGGATTCTCAGCATTGATGATGACCCCCTTAGCTTGCTAGTCCTGATGAATTCCAGCTGCTCTGAAGTTCTACTGGAGCCTACAGTGCCCAAAGAGGCACTACAAAGAGGTTCCAAAGCAGTGAAATGCAGCTCTGCTTCTGCAGGTCTTTTTTGCTACTCTACCAGCTCCTCCAGTTCTCTCTCACTCCTTCGTTTTAAGACAAATTACCTGAACTGTTTTAAATATAAATAATTCTAACCTAAGCAGGAGCATAWACCATCAAACAAAAAGAAAAATCACCACCCCCGGGACTTCACTTGGTGTTGGTTTTACTTGGTTTTTTTCCTTCCAGTCATTGTTATCAGCTCATGAAAGAAGAGWTAGTAGGCAAAGAAACCAAAAGATTTCTGAAGTTTCTGGTAATTTGTACCCAAAAGCTTTTTCTACCTGATCAGCTGGTTAATTTCAGTTGGAAATGCATTTTTACTACTCTACTTGAAATCTCAAAAAATTTGTAGATATTTTTGTGTTTTGTATTCCTCACACTGCTCCAGTTCAAGGAAGCCAAATATGAAAAGAGAAGACTTTGTTCTCAGATTATCCAGTCTAGGGATCTCTCTAATCTGTAGGAGATAAAAGCAAGGGACAGTTCATTGTCATGTTTCCCCCACCCATGATTGTCTCATTTCCTTGCTATAAATCAAGACATTGGCTATTAAAGAATTATGTTTACATCTTCCCAACTTCAGTCTGGACAATGCAACCATTGATTTCATGTGAGAGAACTCCTGGCCAGTACAGTGGGACAGTCTCCACAAGTCTTTAACTGACCTTCAGTAAAACCATGATGACAAAAATGCCACATCCTACTCAAAGATGCTACAGATTTAATGCACAAGATGTCTAAATTTGGTACATATTATCTCATACTCTTTGATTCCAGGCTGGAGGGTAACTCCTTCTCTCCAGTGCATTCACAAGAGCCTTTTCATCAGCTCTAGAACTCTAATTAATTAGATAATCATGAAAAGGTTAGTCTTCCACTTTGAATCACACTCCCTGAAATAAAATCTATATTGATCAGAAAAAATAAATGTAAAAAAACCAGCTGGTTAATTTGAAAGTCTACATGAAGTATTCAGAAGTGAGAAATATGAATCTTCCCTCCTTTCCCTGCAGACATTTCACTGACTTGCCATGGAGAAATTCTTATSTGTCAGGAAGGCAATTATGAGATTGCACATTGGGGAAGAAGTCAATTTTTCTTCCTCTTCAATAGTCTGGGCAAGTCCCTATATTTTTTTCCTATCTTTACCAGTCTGGGATTTTTACACTGGAAGTGTATATCTAGACTGAAGGAATATCAGTCCCTAATTCCAATAGTGTGCACTTCAGAAATGGGAGACTACTTAGACTGGGGACAGTGATGGATTTATACTATTCTCCTATTGACTTCTCCAGCAGTGCAGCAAGTCTCCAGTTGTGGTTCAAAAATAATAAATTCAAAAGTGATTCTTTTGAACCTAAATCTATGTGCTATACATGTCTTATTATGATAATTCTGTATGTAATGTTTTCAGAAATAATCTGCTACAAAAAGGATATTTTCCTTCACCAAAGAACATCACAGAATTCCTGGGACAACTGACACATCTTACAAATGTATTTCAATTGCTTATCCCTTCAAGACCTAATTCTCACATCTCCTAGTTTAACAGAGTGAAACAATGGCTTTTGTGGATGCATCACAAAGAAAATAAAAAAAATAAAATAATCACCTATTGCTTGTTGATCCATCTTTTGCATGCCAAATTATTTATCACTAACTTCAGTCTTCTGCCACATWTAAGGTTCAAATTTTAAAATAGGATTTTAAGTGGGATTGGTTTCATAACCCCTAATATAAGCAATTCTTCACAATAACAAGGTTCTCTACCAGGAAAAATCTACTAACGAGAGTCGCAGATCAATGCCAAGCTTTTTGCAGCTAATAGAATTTTAGAGGCTTTAAAGTCAAGCAAAATATAAACCATCTTTATCAGGCATAGAAGGAACTCTATTTAATTTCACCCTCTCAGAGAGTGCTAGATCTAGATGAAGACTATGTCATTATAGAAATATAKCACAAAGGGTTCTTTGGTGTTTGCTTTGTTGCTTTGTGGGTTGGGTTTTTTTGGTGGTGGTGGTAGTGGTGRTGCTGTTTTTTGTTTTATTTTTGGCTTTTTTTTTTACATAGGACTTCTTTTACAAAGGAATTAAGAATTCCAAAGACCATATTGAATATATTTTGAAGATTACCTTTCTTATAGATACCTTGAGTCTCTTTTCACATCTTCAGCTAAATATTTTGTGGTAGATGAAGTACACAAGATYAAATAGACACTGTATTTACATACTGTGAGTCACTAGCTTCTTGATTTTCATAATATTTCTCACGTTTTACAAAGAGAGCTTGCCAGTGTGGGAAAGGTGAGTGGGAGTTGTTTGTTTAAGGATGAAATTTTATTTTCTGTAAAATAAAGAAAAAGAGTAGGCAGAGTCACTCTTACATTCATGCAAGTAGCACATGCATGCTGCAAYAGAGAAACCACACAGATCTCCTAGTTCGAAATGACACTATTAAAAAATTACACTTATAAAAAGAATGGCAAAGGACTCTTTGAATCTCTACATCCTAGGGTTTCTAAAATCAAGGTAAGTAGAATTTTTCTCCAGAGSAATGGTAACAAGGAAAAAATCCAGTCTTTACCAAAACCTTCTTGCATAGACAGACAATTTCATCTCAAAATTGAGAAACCTTTCATTCCAAACTGCTTTCTTTTAATGCTTTCMCATTGTAACTAATTTAGTCKTTTTTTTTTTTTTCACAAGATTTTAAAGACAAACTCAATCCCAAGACTAGCASCATTAGCAGCATTTGCATTTCTTTTTTGGCTAAAAATTACCATTCTCAGAATTTTCTCTCCTTTAATTTTAAGACAACAGATGATTTTTGACCAGGGTCATATTTACRCAATAGAAGTAAAATCAATAGATGCAAATTGAGTAAGGCTGATTGATCCAAACTGTGCTGTAATCAAAAGGAATACTGTCATTCTTGCAGAARCAGAATTCAGTCTAGAAAATCTGTTGAAATGTAATGGGCATTCACTATCAGTAAAGTGCTAAATTTTGATTTTATGGTTGGGTGGGAACACAACTTTTTTGCTAGATTTAGACTTACATTTGCATTTCTCTAGCTACCAAAATAAAACTGATCTTTTTTTTTTGTTTTGCTTTGATTGGGTTCCTTTAAATTTGTATCATCTTTTTCCTGATTACACTTTCTGTGCAGCATTTATATTCTTGAAACCTACTTTTTAAAGTAAATGGATTAACCATGGGATAAGTTACTAATTGTTATGAATAAGAATGGAAAAATAGAGTCCTTTGAGGGCATTATCATTTTAATGACTTCATTTTAGCYTTATCATCATTTAAAATCTATAAATGAAAGAAATACAAAGTATAAGATACAAACAGGCTGACAAGTGCATGACAATAAGACATACTGAACATTATATTACTTTTTACAGTATTTCTAAATAGCACTGTCAAAGATTATTCTATGCAAGACTAATATCAAATCCAGATACAACAAAAGATTTGACAGGTACATTCTTCATACTTTGCTACCTCTTTATCATGTACAGTCTGTTTTTTTGAAGTCATTACTGGCAGATTCTACTATATATCCACTCATTTGGCCCATGAATAACCACAAAGGATTAATTTTAGCATTCATTCCAGCCTTTAATTGTGCAAGCTGAATTCCAATTGTCATCTCTTTGTTTATTTAGAAGTGCAGCAAAAACAGACCTTAAATTAATGGATTTTTTCTTTTTTTTTCTCTTTTTTTTTTTACTGGAGCATATTTTTTTGACAAAAAATATGACTATTTCTTATACATTAGTATTACAGGTCAGAAGTTAATAACAGTAAGGTATTCTCAATGTACCCTGACAGATGATCTCTCTGCAGCATGATGTGGCCCAGGAGTTCTTCTAYAGAAAGGTATAAAAAATGTTGAAAATATTGATAAAGGACTGAGAGGATTTCACCTTTTCCCACAGGTTTGTCCTCCATGTGTTCAGTAAGGAAAGAGGCAGACGTTAACCTTCTTCAGTGGTATTGTTAATGTAAGCTATAACACCTACACAGATGAAATTGTGGAACATTCAAGTAGGACTGAACTGACAAATTAATCAATAGCCACAAACAGTACCCAAAGGAAACACTGCACTGGGACACATTTTGGCAAGTCTGATTTTAACCAATTTGCTGACTCTTAGACATGGTGGCTGAACTCTAATAATAAAGGAGAAAAATTTCTGAAACACACATGCTTGAGAATCACATCTGTGCAGGATTAAGCATTAAATTTTGATGAATTAAAATTAGGAGAATGTTCAGTCATCAGGACAATGATGACTAATCTAAAAGTAAACATTTAAGACTTGTGTTGATATTGTAATAACCGATGAGACACAAAAACTTTTCTTCAATTGAAAGTTATTTGGAGAAAGGTCTGTCATCAGCAGGGAATGACTGCAGGGATTTTATGCAATGAATGGCCAAGGGACAGGACAGAAGGAGGGCTGCACTGTGCCAGAACCTTGCTCAGGTGTCAGAAAGAACAAAGAAACATGAGGTGGTGAAGGCACAGAGTGGATTTCTGAATGCTTGTAACATCTTAATTAGGTTTACATAGGAAGTTAGGCTCTACAGTGCTTATCAGAGCTGAGCAGAGTCCCTGAACTTTCTCTCCTGAGCCTTTAGTTAAACTGTAAGTATTTGAATAGCCCAAGCATGTTCCCTGAGTGCAGAATATGAATGAAGGCAAAGTCCCATCAGGGAAAAGGTACTGAATTTTTCTTTTCTATTTAAACATTATACTTCTTTTGTRGAAAGCACTCTGGGCTAAGTATGCTGGCATGATACTTGCTTTAGGTCAAAAACCGTCTCCACATAGCTTTACTTTAAGCAATAAACTCTGCATTTCTCTTTTCAACCAGTCCCTCACCAAATTCCATTCACAGCAGATGTTACAGGAGGAAAATCTGAGCTGTTAGGGCTTCTGCCACTCTTACTATGCTAGAAAGTTTCACAGCAGGAATTTGTACCAGAGAATCCTGTTAATCATCCCTACCAAAACCAGGAAGTTTCCATTTTCCAGCATATCTTGGCATGTGAGCAGGAACAAACTGAAGCAAATGCAATACTATTTCTGGGTCTGTGGAAGGGAGAGCAGAGGCTAAYCTGAGTTCCTGAACCACAGAAGGGGAGCCATCCTCAGYTGGGAAGCCCTGTAGTGACACTTAWGAGGCAGTGTGCTTAATTTCAAATATGCCACTTCACGTCAGAACCTATTATCTTCACCACAACAGGGCTGTGACATAACTATATGACCTCTTCAGCATTCATAATAAGGCTGTCTGCATTGTTATATGTTGATCTTTCATCTGAGGCTAAAAGGCACTTATATAAAAGCACCACTCATGCTGAATTTATTTTTTTTTTTTATTTGTTTGGTTTGGTTTTTTACTATGAGTTTTTGCTTTATATACTGCAGATTATAAGGCTTTTATTCAGTCTTTCTGTGTTCCCAGGTGTCATACCCCTCCACTGAACTTAAGGGGTCCTGTTTTACCTGAATTATCYATGTATTATATATTTCAAGATACTTCTATAAATACCAGAAGTAATTCTATGAACTAGCAATCTGAGAAATCAGCAGAAGCTATCCTAGGCTTTTCCTCTAAGCATGAAGTAGTTTAGGTACAGGGCTGAGGAGCAAAATACCTTTATCTCATCCATTATCCAGTTGCTTGGTCTGGACCCCAGGACTGCCAGCCACCTTGACCACAGTGGAGGAAGAGTTTCCAATTACCATTTTCTTCCCCTTTCCACACAGTCACTGCATCCTGTCCAGACTTGGCAAAAGGGCTGTTGGAATTCAAAATTATTTCACTATTTTGTTTAAAAAACAAATATATTATTTCTGTCTCTTTGGATGCACAATAGATTTTACTGTACATATTTATTTGCAAGTCCTTTAACTGAATGTACTTATCAGAAGTTATCCTGCCTACATCTTGTTCTGCATTCAGACCAAACCCCTGAAGCTACAGAACTAAATATCACTTATGTAAAACTGGTTTCATTTATGAAATTCCTAATAAAATATAATTGGGTTTTGTCTCACAATACTGCAAAGTAAAGTTTAARTTAAGAAAAAACAAGCAAAGCCTGGTTTATTGACATTTAAAACTAGTTATGAATAAACATCCTGTTCAGCCAACCCTGCAGGGCTCACTACATTYCTGAGATAGGATCCCAAATTTTGTATAAAGCAGAATTTCTCCTGGGATAATGCAGCAGAAACACCTGTGGCATCCATAATGYTTGAAACCAAGTGAGGTAAAYTMAGCATGYTTGTCTTGAGCACAAGCACATTAARGTAGGGTAATCTGCGACTGCATATAAGAATTCTATAGCATTGTAAGAGTGATAAGAATTTTGTACATACACCTAAACATGAATATATAAAAAATACCTAGCCACAAAGAGGCAAATGGAGATGTGTGTAACTCCAAAACTGGGGTGCAGGAAAGTGTATTCAGTATGCAGTAAAATCTGTAAGGCAAGAGCTAAAAGTTTGCAGTTGTCAATAAAGATGTGTGATGAAACAAAAACCATCCTGCAGGATGAACAGGACAGGTGCTGATGAAACCAGAGTAAGCAAAAAAGATTTCTGAAAAAAAAAAAAGAGGTCCCAAAAATAAGATGCATTATGTCAAGAGCAATTTAGATAACCCCTTTGCCATCCAGGGAGGAGATGAGGAGCACAAAGAGAGGATGAGAGGAGCTCATTGGCCAAGGCAACAAGRACCATCAGCACTSACTACACAGTGTCAGCTCCYCAGAGTTGGATCCTCAAAGYCCACTCAGGGTGTAARTGTTGAGGATYGAATGCTTTGAACACKTATTGTTGATAACTGAAAGTGATTWAGAGCCAATCATTAGCTGTGTGACATCAACGACTGACAATCAAGGGTTGATGTGCTGAAAGTGGCCATTAATTTTTCAAACACTCCATAACAATCTCCAGTGTTCTAACAAAGGTATGCATATATGATGTGCATGCTCATATATCTATAWWGTATATAYGTATAATCTCTGTAAAATCATATGTACAAGGTGTTTATATTACTGTGCATATATATCAACCAGCATAGWGCAGTTCCAATTCAATACCCTGAAAAATATCTACAAACACCACAAATATCCTGTCTTTCAGGGGCTGTTAGATCTAATTTGCCAAAAACTGAGGGTTTCAAGAGAAATTTAGAAGTCAAACCTGAGGTACACAGAATCACAGACTATATGGTACTTCATAAAAAAAAATCCAAAATTATGTTCACTAAGATAAGAATTATCCAGAACAGCAGTTGTGCGTGAAGGCAGAGGGAGCAGTTTGGAGACAGAGACAGCCACTCACCTGATGTTCATGTAAAAAAAAACCCCAAAAAACTCTRTAARTTGTAACAAGTGTCTCTGATTGAACATTTATCATGGCAAAAACAAGCACACCATAGGAAAGTGATTTGGAGGTCAGTATACTTCCATCTTACCACWGAAACCACTGATTTTATATTAGATATGATTTATTTTGATAGTTTACCAGTCCTGGAGTAATTAAATTAAATAATGACCACAACAGAGGAGGATCCATTTCAAATTAATCAATAATGTAATAATTTCTATTTATTTCTCAACCCTCAGCACAATCTAAGGMTGTCTACTTTGTTTCCTAGAATTCCTGACCATATTTTATTTACCAGATGCACACACATGAAAAAACCATTTAAAAACTCATTGCAGGCAAAATTCAAATCCAAAAAAATCTTGTACTCTTGCTCTTTATGGATTGTTTTAAATCTAGCCACAATTTGGATGCAGATAATTTCAACTTGAAATACAATAACAGGACATATGCCCTGAATTTTTGTTTTGGTTTGATAGGTAGTATTGTCTCTGAATTGCTTCACAAGTGGAGAAACTCACAAATTTTAAATCTATATTTCCATGGCTTTGCAGAGTTCATAATGATTGATAATACCAAAAAGTGCCATTAATATGAAGAAGTTCCTATTAGATAGACTGAASTCAGTAGCATAGATTATTTTTATAGCTTCCTAGAAATTCATGGAATATTTGAAAATATGCCTGCTAAAGTAAATCAGCCTGATTAAAAATACAGCAAGAGGGAGTCGAAGCCAGTGAGAAAGGAGTGGATGTGTGGAACTTCTCTAGATACTCTCAGGTGAAATACCTGTAGGCTTAAATCTGGTCTTGTTGGAGGAAACTCAGAGGAGAGAAAAGAAGTGAGGTAAGAGCTCTCAGAAAATATMATTTAAAATGTAACTTATTAGTTGRGGAATTTTACGTACAACTCTGTATRTAAAACTCAGTTTTATTTCTACACACATATAAATATTGCAGCAATTCCTCTTTCCCATGATCAGCAGATATTTGCTTCAATTATACCTGTAAAATTGTCCCAAGAGATCCATACTTGCCTTTATTTTATAATGCTTTTCCAAACACAATACAACAGAGTTTTATGCCTCTCTTATTTCTATCCCTTCATGGTAAAATGGGCATTCCATGTAACCTCAAAGCAGAAATGAGCAATACTGATAAATCATAGGTTTTGTAATAACTTTTGATTGTAAAATGCTGTAGGCAGGAGAGAATATGGTTTTCCCTTGTGCCATTTGAAGTTAGCCTAAGAGTTTACAGTTTCTTTTGTAGTCAGGGCTAGTACATGTTATATACTACACATTAACTATGGACTAGACCTTAGGACTCATCTGGTATTCTGTTATTTGACTTCACCCTTACTATAGGCAAAGAAGGAAGAATAAAGCTAGAGGACACAATAATGCAGAGAAATTATGGCAAAGATGTTCCTTACGGTCCCTTSCAACACAAATTGTGCTATGATTCTAATGCAGGGTAAATTTAGATTAAATATTTGGGTGAAATTACCTTCTGTGACTGCGGTCAGGCACTGGAACAGGTTGCCCAGAGAAGATGTGGATGTCTCATCCCTGGAAATGTCAAGGTGAGGCTGGATGGAGCAACCTGGTCTAGTGGAAGGTGTCCCTGCCCAATTCAGGGCAGTGGAATTAAAGGTTATTTAAGGTCTCTTTCAATCCAAACCATTCTTTGTTTCTATGAAATAGAGAGCCATGAAAACACCTCATTCTAGTCCTTACTTCACAGTCACAGATCAGCAAGGAAAGAAACAATATTAAATGTCAAAACCAACCAACAAACAACCACCATAAAAACAACAACAAAATACCAAAGCAAAAAAGTAAAACTCACAANGTTCCTTACGGTCCCTTGCAACACAAATTGTGCTATGATTCTAATGCAGGGTAAATTTAGATTAAATATTTGGGTGAAATTACCTTCTGTGACTGTGGTCAGGCACTGGAACAGGTTGCCCAGAGAAGATGTGGATGTCTCATCCCTGGAAATGTCAAGGTGAGGCTGGATGGAACTTTGAGCAACCTGCTCTAGTGGAAGGTGTCCCTGCCCAATTCAGGGCAGTGGAATTAAAGGTTATTTAAGGTCTCTTTCAATCCAAACCATTCTTTGATTCTATGAAATAGAGAGCCATGAAAACACCTCATTCTAGTCCTTACTTCACAGTCACAGATCAGCAAGGAAAGAAACAATATTAAATGCCAAAACCAACCAACAAACAACCACCATAAAAACAACAACAAAATACCAAAGCAAAAAGTAAAACTCACAAAACAAAACAAGAATAACACACGACATTGCATGATGACCTTGATCCATAAGGCTGAATAAACTCTCTGGAAAAAGTGGAGGGTCTTTTAAATGTTCCAAAACAGATAATAAAGCTCTAATGGTATATATATATATATATAGCTCTAATGGTATATATTACATGCTATTGGTCTTTAGAATAAAAATCCACTACATGCAGTTTCATTATTTTATATTGCTTCTAGAAGCTATTGTTTTTTTTTCTTAAAGAATGACAAACATGCTTACACYCTAAGTCATATTAGAATTCAATGGCAGGTAAATGTCTAAATACATCAMAGGTTAGTGTTAACTATTTGACTTCCAGATAGCAGATCCTCAAATATGTTAAATTAAAGAGGAATTAAGATACCATACATATATAAAACTTTAGCAAAAATGACAATTTAAAGCAGTCTGTAAAATAGACACATATTTAACTGTATAAATAAATGTGTATGAAATAATTTCATAAGTGAAAGGATATTAATTTGGACAAAATCCAAGAAGACAGAAAGTTTGAGATATAAGGAGAATAAGAGGAAAGTGGTGCTGAAATTTGCTAAAAARTCATGAATTTTTACACAAGGAGAGTATAATTTCAAAAGCAAAGTCAAGCATGAATTTGGAATCTGGCCTGTACCTTGAATTAAAACTTGCAGAGAAGACTTTTTTAATCTCTGTTATACTTCCTTTAGCATTCAGTTATAATTTAGATACAGCTGCTGTTCTACCTATTTCAAAATGTAATTTCATAAAGTTTACTTTAGGTAGGTTGTTAAATATACATCAGATTCAACTGATTTGAACTTTCTCACTTCTACTCGGCACTGCTGTACTCAATGCAGTCATTTAATTTCATTTTTTGTCATCTTCAAATATAATTAGCTATCTCTCTTTCATGTCTTGCCTTTTTTTAACCCCGAGTCTCATTTTGCAATATGGTCTTGCAAATATATGTAACTAAACAGCTGCATTTCTTTATCTTAAATTTTCCATGTCTCAATCTCTTTTTCTTAGCTATCAGTATAATTTCACACAGTCATCTACACAGCATCAGAGAAAGGAGCTTCTTATAGAAGCAAAACTGTAATTTAAACTTGAGCTACAAGACATTTTGGAGCAGATGGGTTTTATTGTGTGTCTCCTTGGCCTGAATCTGAATGAATCACTGAGTCGTGCAATGACTGGGATGTTTGCAGTAATTGCTTYTTGATTTTCTTTTGACCATTTGAGGCTGAAAGCACTTTTGATTTCTTTATTATACATTGGAGGAAGGTCACTGATTTGATTTGTGATAGTGTTCAATTCTGCTGTTAATGTTTGTGTCAAACATAGTGCAAATGTTTGCTTTATTATGTCTACAAGACTACTTATAATTGACATTTAAATTGTAATCAGTGCATTTATCTCAAATTGAAGGTTCTCAAAATGAAATGGTGTTATCCAGGGAAATAGAGAAGTATTTGTAAATTGTGATAGTCTTAATACTCATTTTAACAATTTTAGRAGGCAGGAGGACAAAGTACACTTCAGCCAAGTAATAACAGTGCAGTACTTTGTCTGAGAATATTAATATAGTGCTCAGTATTAATTTTAGATGAGGCATAGAATGCCTATACTGATTGCTTTTTGACAAAATACATAATCTGAGAACCATAAATCAGGTATTTTCTTTCCTGCTGKGGGAAAAAGAAGCCCTGGGACAACACTTCCCAGATCCCACTTGGCCACACAGTTCAGCAGCATGTCTCCACAGGTAGCATTGCAGTCCCTGGGTGGGCAAGGATAGGTTAGGTTCARMTCTACACAGGGACCCTCAGCCAATRTCAATCAGCCCTAAATGCAGATGTATCATTGACCAGAGAGCTGGACAGGGCTAAGACCTCAATGAATCACATGTGYAAGCCAGGGAAATTTGAGGTCCTGTAAAAGGAGCTGAGGGAATAAACTCGAGGCTATTTGTCACAAGGACCACTGAGAGTGTGTCATCTCTGTCTCCACATTACATCCACATCAAAACACAGTTGGTTTTTGAGAGGCCCAATACACACATACACTCAGTGCCTTTTTCCATCCCTGTTCTGTCAAAGACGAATCCTACCATAACATTTTCCTTCAAAGTCACTTCTACTTAGTGTTACAATAAAATGTCAATGAACACTCTACTGCTTCCTAACATGACTCCTGGGTTTGTCCATGTTCACTTTGGTGACAAGCTACAAGGCAAAAGTTAACAATCTGTGTGGTTCCTGCCCGATAGGCACCCAACTTTTACCCTAAATTTCTTGGAACATTACAGGTCAAGCAAACAGAGCTAAAAGRGGTCTGTAGCCTTTCTCCTACTGCTTATTATTTTGCTTTATCTTTAACYATCTATGTCTTCATCTTCTGACTCCAACATGTCACCAGTGTGAAGCCCCACCCTTAAGAGAAAGGGAGCATCCAAGATTCATACACATTTGTAGTCAAAAGGAACAACAAAAGGGTCCACTTAAGAKTATGAAGTTTTATTAGTAAATTACACACTCAGCATGGAAATTGGTATAAGTTAGTCCCTGACTGCCTACATAAGCACACAGCTGTGAGATTTGGATAAAGCRATATGGTGAAAAGAGACTGATGAATTAAAGAGGAGGAGACAGGAAGAAAGGAAGAAAGATCATCACTCCTGGGTCCAGCATTGATCCAGCTGGGGTGTCCAGGGTCCTGTGGTGCCCAAACACATGGGTTTAAATGAGATATCTTTTTATAGATAACTTTTCCCCACCCTGGAGATGTTTCTCAGTTTCTATRCAAATTAGTTCTCAYRCACAACCTGTTCCTCTMGACCATTCTGAAAATGGGTCTTTAGTGATCTTGTTCACCTCAATGCAGTCCATGCCCACCTCTCAACCTCACTTCTGCTCTTGTGCTGTGTTTATCTCCAGGAGCCAGAACAAGGATCTTTGCCCTAGAAAAGTGCTGCCCTACCTCCCTATGGMCCCTGCTCCAGCCACATTTTGTTCTTTCTCACAGTGTATTATTGCCAGCAACCCTTSRTTATTACTACCAACAGTCCTTGGTTGGCTCCACAGCAATCCGGCCATCAGTGTTTGAGACATACACATGAACACCTTTTAGGCTTCTGCATCCACTTCTAAAACAGGGAAGGCTCATTTTCAGTGTGACCCTTGTAGYAGTTGCCAATGACAGAAGTGCAGCTGGAATCTGCACTCCATAGATTCTTTTGTAAAATAAATAGAAAAGACACCTTCTCCTGTTTTTTTTTTAGTTTTTTTGGTTTTTTTTCTCTCCAATCAATTTGAAAGGCACTCTTCTCTATTTTCAAAAAATAAAAAATACCCCAGTCTTCAGGAATCCTCAACTACGTTTCAGCTGGTAGAGAACAAACAGTCACATCAATTTTGCTAAGGTGAGGTTTGCTCACATAACTCTTTGAGAAGAGCAATCTATTCCATAAGTGTGGATGTGCATACACACCTGTGTACATTGTGTTGCAGAAATTATGAACTCTGGACATCCTCAGCTGCTTACCTGTACTGGCTTAGATGAAACAGGACATGTCTTGTAGTGGCCTATTTAGCCTGAATTGGATCAGTGAATGCTCATAAGAGTTTGAGAAGAAAACAACCCTCTAKCTCAGTTGACAATTATGTTCTTTCCTTTGTAGTACACCTGTACCCAGAGGCTGCAAGCTTTCATGCCTTGTTATGAAGTCATTTCTGTGTCACAGTAATTCAAAAGAATCCTTGACGGGAAGTCACATTTTTACTGCCACAAAGGTTAGACTCAGATACACGAACATGGAGTAAAAAAGGAGAGATCTTTTGACAGAGTCTTTGCTCCTAAGATACAGAATTTGCTGTCTAAACACCTTTTTTTTTAATAATTTTGATTTTCTTTCCCAAATCAATGCACAAACTGTTAAGTGAGCATATGACTCATGCACTTCACAGCACAATCCTGGCATCTTTTCATGAATACAGTTACAAATCATAATCTGTTGTCATATATAATAGAAACATAGAAAAATACTAATGAAAGCACCCAAAAATATTCAGAAATATGGATAAATGTAAAATCATGCATGCAGCTGTCCTGAATTAACCTTTCCCCTCAGCTACGTAGAAGGAAGATGATGGTGGATTCAGACTGACTGCTACCAGTCAGTCTTTCYTAGAGGCAGCTACATACATCACAGAGTCCTTATCTTCTTCTCTCCTTAGTCTTTCTTCTTCAGCACCATCCAACTTCTTCCTGCTYCTTACATGACCCCCCAAAACACCAAACAAATACCAAAGGAATACATTTTCTGGACATTTGACAATACGTTGTAAAATATTGTGCAGTAGGCATCTTGAAATTAAAAAATGAAAGAAAACTGACAATTGTGTTTAGGCATGTCACATGATTTCACTCAATTGGGCAAAAAGGCTGATAACTAATTTTGTAGAAAAAATAATTTTTGCCCACTTTAACAATTTAATATGTAACAAAGGAAAAAGAAAAAAAAACGCTTTGAAAAAGAATGCTCAGATACTAATTTTTTTAAAGCAAATAAAGGCTGGTGAAGAAGAAAGGTGAGATATAGAATCAAACATGGGTTTAGCTCTTGCTTGGGTGATCTAAAASAGATCTAAAACACTTGTTGCCACAACAGCAAAGCAAAATTCATCCTAGAATGACCAGTCTACAACTATAACAGGAACAGACTTTACTTATGTGGAGAGAAGGCAGTAATGCTCTGCCAATTCGGGAATCTTTAAATTAATTTGTTTTAAAGGCATCAGTGATGTATAAATATAGACAAGAGACATGCAATAAGCAGACTGAGTAGTACTAGGSCTCTTAACATGAACCTAAACCGAGCCATTTATAAAAACATGCTCTAACACAAGGAGTTATGGGGAGACTGACAAGCTTCTYGAGTGAAACCTTGCTGTCAGTGAGTTTGTGGAGGCTGTCTCTTTTTAAAACAAATTGCTATTGCATCCACTTGAATCCCATACCTAAAAACTATAATGAGAGAAATATGTGAGATTTATATAGTATTCTTAATTCACAGGTTTCAGACCTTTAGATGAACTAATTTATCAACTGGAAATGGATTTCTCATTAAGAGATGAATGGAACATGACCTTTTCCAAGGATTTTGATGCAAAACAGGTGGCTTAGAGAAAATTTGCAAATATGGATAGGCATAATTGAGGAACTCTAGCCTCATGGTTTCATTTCATAGGGTAGAAAGGTATGAAGCTTTTTTAGGTGTTCTTGGTTTGTTTAGAGCCATTATGAAAAGCTCATTCCAGAATTAGACAAAACAAAATTTAAGCCCCTCTTCATCATTCGTGACTAGTGCCAACATTTCAGAATCACCATATTGCTGGGAGGAAAACACATGGCACAAGCATGARGCTCCTTTCCTCTTCTCTTGATGAAAATTCTGGACTCAAAATTTAGTTGTAAAAGCAGTTTTGTTTTCCTTATCAGAATTGAACTGTATTACCAAATCATCTGGTCTATCTTCTCCATGATCACTGGCAAAGGGAAAAGTACTCAAAACCAACAACAAAATTAGCTCTAATCACATGTTCTTTAATCCCAGCAAAGTAATTCCTCTCCTTTTGCACCGCCTAATACATCTTGTTCCTATTTTGTACAGCAAGAAAAGCAAATCRGGAGGTTTGTTGGCCAGCCATGTGTGTCAGTGTGTGGCACAGGATGAAATCTGCCCACACCTGCAGCCTGAGAACAGACCCATAGGTAAGAGAGGAATAATCTTTCTCCAGACAAGCAGCAAAGTAGTCTCTGAACAGCCGGGACAAGTGGTTGCTCTCAAGTTAGGAGAGGTCCTCAAAACACCCCTCCTAAACTAAAATTAGTAAATTACATTTTGCATTCCAAGAAAACTGAGAAGCTGCAAACTCAGTTAATAGTAAATCATTGGCCCCAAAGCTATTACACCCCATGYRTGTGTATGTGTGTGTGTGTCTGTGTGAAAGGTTGTTTCCAGTCAGCTGTAGGAAGCTATTGAGTCTTATTCACAGCATTTTTGAGATCTGGATTAGAATGAATGCCTGCCGATGCCTTTTATCAAAGACAGGAAACTCCTACTCATCACCCAGCCAGCTGCTGTTGTTATCAGCTCATTTGCTGCTTCCTCTCTCCCCTTCAGGAGACTTCTTGGGAGCAGAGTGCACTCTTTGTCAGTATGAGGAAAAATAGATTGAAATAGAGCAAAAGACTAAGAAAGCATGAGGTTGGTTTTGCTGATTGATTAATTAAAAAGAGGAAAACTGCTGGAAATCATACTGTATTTTATTGTGCATTGTTTCTGCCAAACACTTCTGCCACTGTTTCAGTATTGTTCCCACCATCTCCCTTGAGCCTGGCAGAAGTCATGGCAGCAGGATATGCCAACAGCTTCCAYAGGGAAAGGGCAAGTGTTAATCCTGGCCTTACAGAGCCCCTTGGAAACAAATAATAATAAAAAATTAAAAATTTTTAAAAAGAAACACTTATCTCCAGGGTTAAAGAGAGCATCTAATTTCTTTTATTTTAAAATTTTAAGAAAAAAACTTTAGAAGGAATGAAAACATAATTAATAAAAGATGATGCTTTCACTGAGGCAGGTAAATAGAAAATAACAAAAATAACCACCTTTATGTGATTATCTTTGTCTCAATAAATTTCCTACTTCATTGAGAGTACTTCATTGAGATCAGTTACAGCTAAAAACTAAACAAGTGAGATGGAATGGTCACAATACATTCTTCCTACTCACAGCACTCCCATATTAAATAAGCAGCTCATTTAAACATTATGACAAGATGGTTTTCAATATATTGACTGATTACTGTGATAAAAATGTGATTGTGTAAAGCATCTCTTTGTGACAAGCAAACCAGTCATTTTCTTAAGTGTGCACTGTTATAAGAAATCAAAAGCAAATTTTAGCACCACATGTATATACATTCTTCATGGTTATGGAAGATTGATTATTTCCAAGGATCAGAGTTTTAAAGATAATCTATTAATTGTTCTGTTAAGAAAATTACTAACAGGGTATATGCTGATGGAGCAGACTGTGACAGAATAAATTCTTTGACAGCTTATGCTGGTTTTCTTCTTAGCAAAGGCAAGGTCCTTGACACTGAACTCAAGATAATTAAAAGATACACACCTGGTTGAAACCAGTCTGCTAARTACTYTAAAATCAAWGGAGAAGCAAAGAGGACAGTTGTCCTCAAGTAAGACAAGTGTCCAAGACAGTTTGGTTTAATTGGCCTCAAGAAAACTCTAATCCTCACTGTGGCCTACAGAGAGAAACCAGGTTATTAACTTAGAAAAAAACATAGAAATTGTGGTTCAATAGTTTGTGATTTTTAAGGAACACCAGGGAGAAAACATGCAGCTATTTGTACCTGAAAAAAAAATTAACTGTGTTATGGGTATGTGGCTGAGACTGGTGTTGATGGAAGTTGAAGGTATAACATATAAAGAATAGGTTYCTTGTTGACCAATATATTCTAGAGGCACACTGAAGGAGAATGAAATTGGTTTGGGGTAGGTTGTTCCAGCACCAAGAGGCACCAGTGGCTGAGGCTTAGGTGGTGACTAGGACCTGGCACTGTCCAATGTTAAAAATCCACTGGTAAATTTCTGTAGGCATGCATAACAGCACAAATACCATATTGGAGCATATTCCTTTAAACATGGCAATTTAAACATGGCAATTTAATCCTAGAAATCATTTGGATTTATGCAGTGGCAGAAAATGAGCAAATTTTTTATCCCTCCCAATTTCCAGAGGCAATAAAGAAAACCAYAGAATGATTAAGGTTGGGATAGGCCTCCAAGATCATTGAGTCYAAGCTGTTTACAAGCACCATCATATCAACTAAACCACAGCACTGTGCTGCATCCAGTTGTTTCTTGAGCACTTCTAGGGATGGTGCCTCCACCACTTCCCTGGGCAGCCCATTCCAGTGCTTGGTAACCCTTCCAGTGAAGAAATTCTTCCTGTCAATTTGTTCCACATGAACTCTTCATGTGAATATTTCTAAAGGTTTAAGGATTTCCAAATTCCAGTTAGAGTGCCTGTATATTCTTGTTTTCTCTTGTTAAAATGTAACTATACTTAGTTACCAAATGCAGAGATGTGAAAAATACCTTCAAAAATAACAAGATAATTGCACAAGAGTTTTAAACAAAATCAGAGTTTCTACTCTATAAAAACTGAGATGATCACTAATTATTTACGGTTCCTTTCCCAAAACTATCCAGCTGCTCATTTTGAAGATTGTGGTGGACAGCACAGCTGTACTTTGCAATGCATGATATAAGAGGAAGAAATCTAGYTTGACTCAAATATTTAAATTTCTTTTTCAACTTTGTCAATGTGATTGGTGATAGAGTTTGCTTTTGTCCCCTTGGCTAAATATCCCCATTTCCATTTGCACTTCAAAATCATAAACTACTTCTCAACAACTTCCTCCATGTCAAAATCTCCATTTTAACCAGCTGCAGAAATATCTGGTGCCTCAAAATAAAACTATTTTGATGTTAAAAACACTGTTGAGTAGAACAGAACAAGGGATATTTCCAATGCTTCAGTAATTCAAAGGTCACTGGATGAGCGTTAGAAAAGAATCAAGCCTGTCACACACAGTGATATCTTTTTCTTTTCAATAAGTTTGCTGCATTATGAAATAACATGGCATGTGTTGACACAAGTCTTGACACATTAACCAGAAGGAGTTACAATCCTCTCTATGCCTTGTGTGACTTGACATAATATTTGAATAGTGAGACACAATATGCTGTCAGGAATTTTTCTGTCAGCCTGGGGTGTGTTAGTTCTGTGTAATTGCACCAAAGCACTTCTGACCTTTTGAAATTGCCAGATTTATACCACTGTCTGTCACTTTATAATTCCTCACACATAGAGATGTATATTTGTATGGGTATGTAAACCTGTGACAGATGGTTAAATTACAGTGTCTACTATTAAAAAATCTAGAATTTCCAATACAGGCAAAATCCCTGGTATTAACATTTGCAGGCTACCAGATGCTCACCAAGCCACTGTCACCTTACTCAGGTCTCTCACCAGGACCAGAGGAGAAAATACAGTGAAAAAGCTCTTGGAAAAAATAAGCAAAGGGATATTGCTCACTAAATATTGCCATAAGAAAACCAGACTTGAGTTGGGGAAATCAATTCAATTCAATTCATTTTGAAACAGAACAGGATAGTTAGAAACATCCCCCGGAACATGAGTCCACTCCTTCTGTCATTAGTTACCTGGGAGAAGAGCCAAACCCCCACCTGGCTACAACYTCTTTTCAAATTTTTGTTGAGAGTGATAAGGTCTCACCTGAGCCTYYTTTCCTCCAGGGTAAACAACCCAGATCCCTCAGCTGCTTCTCACAGGACTTGCAAAACCAAGGGATTTTTTTGTGCAGCATGGCTTGTATCTCCTCATGATCTGTCCTTAAGGGAAACCATTCTAAAGTGAGGGCTTCAGCAGCTGCAAATCTGGAGGTAGAAGGAAACAGATTTATTTGTCCAAAAGGAGCACCTCTGTGCAGAAGGGTATTTACCATCAAAGAATGGTTTGGGTTGGAAGGGACTTTAAAGATCATCTAGTTCCAAAATTTTAAATTCTTCAAGCCTGTGGGGAAAAAAAAAAACAACAACAAAAAAACAACAACAAAAATCYCCAAAAGACAGAGAAGGATATGACTCTTAATTCTGTTCCTTTATTTTACACTGAGTTTTCATTGGATGGAACTCTTCAGCATGATTTAGAGCTCCCCTTGGTCAGTGCTGCAATTTGCAGTAAAGTTCCATTCCCATCCTTTCCTTGCTTCCCCTTCCCATACATTTCCAGGAGCATGACACACTCAGCAATGCCCACATGGACTGAACACACACACACACACACACACACACACAATATTTCCTGTGCTTTAAGTTGCCCTTCCATTGTAGTAGCAGAAGCAATATGTTTATTTAGTTCTGGGGCAGTGAACAAAAAGGAATCCAAGGGATTTGGGTAGCCTCACAAATAAATGGCATATGAAAACAGGTTCAGAAGTTTACATCTGTGCATTTTCCCTAAATACCTTTTTAGATAAATTGCAGCTATTTACAGACATTTTTGAAAGGTTAGCTTTCTTGTGTTTTGAAAAAAAAATCCTCACAGCTAGGATGCTTATTCAGTGACATCGTTTCTGGTAACGAAAACTAAAATTGGAAAAATTCCAAAACAAATATTATTTGCTTTTTGACCCAAACCTAAAATGAAGGTTCTCCTATGAATCCAGTATTTTATAAAAGCATGCACAAACAAAGGAGTAGGGTGTTCCAGGAGATGATTCATGTGGAATGCTAACAAGTAGCAGTAAACCTTAAAAAAAAAGGAAGTATAAAAATAGATTTTAAAGATGTTTTCAGAGAAATGTTATGAGGTTAGAAGGATCATCTCATATACAGACCATCCATTTTCTGACACTTTTATCTCAGAGTTCCTGATTTCTCATTGAGGTTTTGTTTTCTGATGTGTCAAATGAGTTTTGATTCTGACAAATGGAAAGATAATGCTAAATATATTCTTTCAAAAATCAATGTATTCTAACRTCATAAACAACTTTTTTAGAACTGCAAAGGATATTAATGAGAGCTACATGGAGAGATTAAAGGATCTTTTTTCTGTGGAAGGTTCTTTAGATTTCTCTTCAATAACTGGAGGTGCATTATTTCGCTAAGGGATCAGATCCACACTCAGCCTAAACTGTCATGGTACCACTGTCTCCAGCAAAGATTAGCACATTTATTTATGCTTCCTGAGACTCTGGACAGTTACTGTTTATACATCAATTTCCAGGGACAGGAATTTATTTCCTTCCCATTCCTCTGAAACACAACATTGTGATAATATAAAAGATGCCTCGAGTGTGGTCTCTTATGAAGAGGATCTTTTCTCCTGCTTTATTAATCTTTCTCAGGAATGTGTACCTGGAGAGAAGAAATGCTTTTCCTCAGTCRCAGACACATAAGTCTTTGAAATTTGGTCTTTAGAGAAAACCCTTTTTGTATTGTACGGAGTCATACTGTGAGTAACAAAGTCCATAAATAAAAGAGTGCCACAGAGCTCGCAGGTTATCTGTTTAACAACGACAACTTTGTTCTTCTTGCTAATTTAACACATTTTGGTATGCTAAGATTCCGTGATTTAATCATTCTTAACAATAGATTAAAATGATTCCCACTGAGATTTGAAAAGCAAGAGCAACCAGAACACAGGYCTAAATCAATGTGTGCCCTGCAAGCGGGCTGAAAATTAGAAAAGGTTGGYTCCTCTATTTTTTTTGCATGAAAATTAAATTAAAAGTGGTAGGAAGTCTCTAACTTCTTTATGTTTCCTGGAATATATTYGTAAAATTAAGGTCGATTGACAGCAATGAGAATTTAGGCATTAAGTTAAGATTAGATTATCCCTTATGGAAATTTCAAAATGAAAGAGAAATAAATCCTTGGATTTATTTTGACTGAATAAGATGAGGTTCTTAATTAGTTTTATTTAATGTGTTAGCTTTACTATGTGCTTCACTTACATGATTAATAGGTTAATTTATCCATSAAATTAAATAATTGTGGAAAAAATCTGAATTCACTGCATAACCCCTCATGAGCTTGTAAAATCTAATTTTAAAATGTGTTTTTACTTCTAACTAAAACATACAGAAGGTGCTAAGAATTTGTTTAATTATTGTACTAAAGGRACTCTTTCAATATCTCTAAACACTTTGCTGATTCTATCCCCAAAACATAGTTTTCCATGAAACAGGTTAGGGAAAGGAACACCTGTTGGAGGGCTTTGATCCCTTACAGCTGACAGATGGAACAGCAAAGTTCTAAAACAGCAAAGGAGAGATTGCCAACCATCCAGCAGGTCAATTCCAGCAGTACTAAAAGCTCTGTAGGGCAGGAGGGAAATTTGTCAGCTCTCCTGCTTTCTCCATGAGATTTATTTAGCAGACTCCTGTTTGGGACTTGCTTTCTRGAGCAGCATTTATTCCTGGAGGGTGACTGCAGCCTCTCTTCAGTCCTTGGATCCCGAATCAAAGACAAGAGAATGAGGGGCTACTGCTTTGGGCAAAAGAAAAGCTACGGAATAATAAACATCAGACAAGTATTTGCTCAAAGGATGGCCCTTCGTCCTGATGTTGCTGCTCCTGACATGAGGATGGGGAGGTTCTGCAGCCCAACACAAGGAATTATGTGAATTGAGTAAGTACCAGCTTTGAAGTTTTGGAGATGTGAAATAGGCTGAAACCCAATGCAAATGATTCTAACATATTTAAAAATGCTTTTTAAATACCAAAGAAAAAATATTTCCATTTCAGAAATTAAATTGAATACATACAGGTGATTTGAACTTATCTTTTCAAAACCAAATTGTTCCATTTGTAGATCCAGGGATATGAATTGGAGAGGGAGAAAGGCAGCAGGCAGGTAACTRTGGGGATGGTTCATTTCTGCTGACACTATGGCTAGTAGAACATCAATTGTGAAAAATCGAACCTGACACTATTGATGAAACTGGAAATATGACAAAAAATTCTAATATCTCTTTCATTTATTTCATGGATTCATGGACTTTAGAGGGCAGAGGGGGACAATTATAACCGCATCATCTGCCTGCTTCTATTACATAAGTCATACAACTCTCTTGATTTAACTTCTGTGGGTGAAATGAAATATAAATTGTTCTATTATTTTAAAATGTGAATTATTCCTAAACAAAATATGTCTATCTACAACTTCCATATGCCATAATTCATTATAAAGTTTCCTGCTATATTAGAGACTCCTCTTAATAWTTTTTGTTATATGATTTCTATTAACTGTAATCAAATCCCACTTAATGAGTGAGGAAATCAATGCAGAGTTTGTGAATTCTGCTTTTTGCTGTGGAATCTTTACATATGGACAAATTTCACCTCACTATTGAGCTTTTCTACTTCTCTCTACAAATTTTGTGCCTCAGTTTTGAGGAGAAATTCTGAGATTAAATGCCACAGAATTAAAAATAACAAATTATGAAAAAAATTTAAAATGGTAGCAAACTAACAGAGCAGAAACTAAAAACAATCTGTCTATGCAAACTGTCAAATTAACAAGAGATCCAGTAGTCTAAGGTGCCAGGTGATCTCATCACTCAATCAGTTTTAAGAAGTAATTCTTTCAATATTGAATTCTCACTCTGGAGATTGTYCCATTCCTCATTCCCACAACCTCCTTGAGAGAACCATGTGTCTGAATGTCACAAAATTGTTTCATTGTTTAGATGACACCATGGAAAAGCCACCTAGGATCTGCCCAGAAACTAGAGMTAATGGTTGGCCAGATTGATCCCAATTTTCTGGGACAATACAGAGAACCAGGAACAACATGGGGGGATGAGCAGGGATAACCCAGGGCAGAATAGCAGCAGCAGCACCCAAGAGCACTGGGTTTGTTCTGTAAGCTTCTGTGGCACACAGGGCCCCTAAAGAGCCCCATGGGAATGTCACAGTTCCATTGGATCCCAGAACAGTTAAACAGTGGGAAAGAGGAGACAAACCAAGAAATGTCATCCTTGTGAGAGGCTATATGTGCAGGTGAGTGTTTGGCTTTGTGTTGGGAATTGCTGCACCCACAATACCAGTGAACCTTTTAACTGCTCTGTGATCCTGCCATAACTCCATTGCCCTTGGCTGGTTTTACTGATAGAAGGAATTAAAGGTTGGGAACATCAAAAGCCTAAAGCTGTGTCCAGAACTTGCATTTCCCGTTTCCGTCCCTGCAAAACCCCCAACCATGAGCAAGAAGAGGTACAGCTGTACTATAGAAAGCAATGAGCAACATGACACCACACACAAAGGATGCAAATGGACAGGGACATTAATGCCTGTATCAGGGATTTTAGCAAGGACAGAGAATTGGTGGGACATCCCATCACAAAGCAAGTAAAGCTTGAGAGCACAACAGTCTACTCTTCAGAACATCAAGCTGTGAAGAACTAGAAGTACAACAGACACAATTTCCCTTGCTWAATTCATGTTTTGATCTCCTTGAATCTTTCCCAGTCCTTTAATAAATCYTTTCCAATTTATCAATGCAATTCTTGAACTCAAGATTTCAGAACAGAAGCAGCAGCCTCCTAAGGAGAAATAGCACAATCAATTTCTACTCAATATTCTCATGTTTTTGTCTCACATTCACCTTTTTAATGTGGAATTGTATTGAGTGTTCATGCTTGGTGTGACTTCTTGCTTGGTGTGACTTCTTGCTTGAGTGTTCTTGCTTGGTGTGACCTTTTTAAAAGCATCTTCTCTTCAAGACATTTGTAGCTGCAAAATGTGGCTTCTATTCACACTTCACTACACCAAAATGTAACTTGGCTGAGTTGCAAATTGTATATTTATACTACACTTACTGAACTGCCTACACATCCCTGCTGAATTCTACCTTTTTTCTGACATTCATTTGTGTTTGTGYGCATTTGCTATAAATTCAATCAATAACAGTTTTGTTTTCATCTCAGTCATTGATAACAATATTAAATAGCAAAAGTTCAGGAACTGTTTCTTAAAGACCTCMCAAATATCAGTAAGAAAGACAGTGTTTAATCAGTATGAACTCTTCTATTGATTTTGTATCACCTGGCTTCTTAATCAAAATATCATCYTGTAGCAAACCAAAACAGTTTACAGAAAAGGAAGTGGTAAATTGTACTATTGCTGCTATCAATGACACTTCCATTTAAAAGAAAATTCAATATCTATGTAGAACTCATGAACCCAGGCTGCGTAGTATTCTTATCCATGTTGCATTATTTTGATAGTTACAAATATTGTTACAATATTTATTGTAAAAGATGCCAAGAGACCTGGCTGCTGAGCATTCAGGAGTTCACATACAAGCCTTAGCATGGCAATGATGTTCAACCATCATTAGCACTTTCAGGCAAACAGCAGAAGATGTCAGTCTGTCCTCTGATAGTCGCTCAGCAGTATTACACCTTTCCCTGGCAGCCTTCACTTATGTAGTGCCTAACACAGGAAAAATTGTTAAGCTGAACTTTGGGCAGGAAAAAAAAAAGAAAATTATAATAAAACTATTACAGTTAATGTAACCATTTTTTTTTTTTTTTGTATCTCCTAACTACGAGAGGGAATATAGAGAAGAGAAGGYTCAAGAGGTCCTATAAATGTGTATAAATTCCCCAAGAGAGAGTGTGAAGAGGATGGAACCAGGCTTGATTTAGTGTTGCTCAGTGTCAGGRCAAGAGGCAATGGGCACAAAGTGAAACAGAAGATGTTCCCTCTAAACATCAGGAAACTTTTACTCTGCAGATGACTGAGCACAGGTGTAACTTGTTCAAAGAATTTGTGGAGTCTCTCGCCTTAGAGACACCAAAGAATTTTCTGGACACTGTGTGGTGGGCTTCTGGCTCTTGGTGGCCCTGCAGTAGGGTTGGACCACCAGAGATCCCTTTCAATCTCAAGCATTCTGTAATTCTGTGATATACCTTAAASGAGACAGAGCTTCTCCTCTCCTTCAGTGATCAGTGATATCTCTTGCATCCTGGGAAAATGCCATCACTTCAATTATTACACATTGTTTAAAATTTGGATCATGATGATATAAATTTTGACACAAAATGAAATATTCTTTGATCCAATTTATCCAGCCAGACCAGAAGTGCCTCAGAGAGTGCATTGAATTTCCTAGTGGAGGGGAATGATACCTTTTACTACAGCAACCTTTGCACTGTCAGATTTCTTTTTTCCCAGATGCCTCAAGGTATATTTTGTTCCCTCTAGTAGAGTCAGTTCTCATCTAACCAAGTTTCTACCTGGTAAACCAACATATTTAATCTATTGCATTTCAAACAAAATAACTTATTTTTGTAAGATTGTTCACATTTTTTTTTATGCCTGAGGTGTCTTCCATTGCACAACGCAACTTATACTTGGTGGGCAATTAATCAAATTGGAAGCATTTAAGAAACGATCTTAAAAATTATGAAGTTAGAAGTAAAAACTATGAAAAGGAAGAGACTATAGATGTTAATTCATAAATATTTCTATGATAAGGGCCATATAAGGATTTAAGAGAAGCAAAGGAAGAGGAACGAGAAAAAATATGCTGGGAAAGAATAAGACCTGTGTCACAGTAATTTAGAAAGGTAGATAATGTGACACCATTGAGCCTATCATCTTTTGAATGACTGCATGATAATAGCACAGTCTAATGCTAACATCTGTATGTGTGAATCAAAATGAAAATTAATTTCTGCATGAATTAGAACTGCTGAAATTAGAAATGACAGTATAGAAAATGTCAAGAAAATGCAAATTACAAGATKATGGACCTCAATATGTTCATCTTTTTTATTTGAAATGTGCTCCTCTGTATCTGATAATTTTACTTGAGCAAAATTAAAAAAACTAAACCTACTACATGTCAGTGTCTGTCATTTCTTTAAAGTATATTCCTGAGAAATGAAAATACRTTTTAGTACTTTGTATATGTTACTRAGACAAAAYTCAGCTCAGTTCAYGAAGGTGAGGAAACTCCACAAGCAAGTGTAATCTAAAGCTGTGAATTGCCATAAAGAGAGTTCTGAGATTCATTTCTGTACTTATTCAGGAAAGGAGGCTGAGCAGTGTACAAGCTGCTCTCAGACACATCCCTTGAGGAATTAACTGTAGTAATATGATGTTAGCTGTTCATTTTCTTTCCTTTCGTGTACAAATATATTCCTCATAGATATGCTGTATAAGTCACAGGGCCAGCTATCTCACAAGTGAACTAAGGAGCAGCATCCCTGGAGGTTCTAGTCCAGGGCTCACCTTGGTGAGAGTGGGAAACWATCTGCTACAGCAGGAGAATCCCATAATTACAAAATTATTTAGGTTGGAAAAGAACCCTTAGATCATTTGGTCCAACCTTTTGCCAAACACCCCTTGTCAACCAGACCATGGCACTGAGTGCCACATCCAGTTGTTTCTTGAATACTTCCAGGGATGGKGACTTCACMACCTCCCTGAACAGTCCACTCCAATGCTTAACAACTTTTTTGGGAAGAAATTGTTTCTGATACTTAACCTGAACCTCCTCTGGCACAGATTGAAGCCTATCACTTGTTTCCTTGGAGCAGAGCCTGACCCCCACCKGGCTACACCAGAGTGATAAGGTCTTCCCTRARCCTCCTTTTCTCCAAGCTAAACAYCYYCAGCTTCCTCATSTGCTCCTCACAGGACTTACCTTCCAGACCCTCCCAGCTSAATTGCCATTTTCTGGACATGTCAGAGGAGGGAGGGCAGAAATGGTGTAAAGCAAGTTTGCAAACCATTCTGTTTCAAAGCTAAATACTGGGATACTCACATCTAAAGGACTGCTTGTCACTCACATTTCACTTCTTAAACTTTGTTTTCATTTCAGCACTGAAATTCTGAAATGGTGTTTAGGATGAGCACTAGCACTCAGCAGCTGCAAGTTGTTAACATATGATCTCTTCCTGCTGTAAAAGCAGCAATCCTACAGAAATGCTTACAAAATTCATAGACCAAATCATTTAAACAAAACACTCAATACATTCTCCAAACATTAGGGGGGAAAYAAATTCCAGAAATGATAAGATTACTTCTATATATATTTTAATGCTAAAAATATTCCTCAAAGCACATTTGTGAATTGCTCACAAGTAGTTCTTTGAAAATATTCATTGCTACAGGCATTGGTTAATTTTGATCAAATATCTTTTCAGTTACCCAGCAGGAGAATATGGAWAAAACTTGTGCCAGACATTTCTGAGAGGTGCAGATTGAAAAGAATAAATTGTGCAATGGGCTCAACTTGCGATGTAAGACATTCTGATAAAACATAGGAWTTTTTACACAGAGAGTTGTTCAGCWCTGAACCTTGAGAAGCTGTGACACWGGCTGGTAATGTCAGTAGGGAATACCCAGCTAAGTTACCTAGGTACAATGAAATAACAGGAAATGACAGAARAGAGTGAAGCAATGTTACTGCAAGGGAAATGGCAAGGAAAGAGAAGATACTCTGAATGATGGGGTAGAAAGGAGTATTATCAAAGAAAGACAGGATAAAAGCAAAAATCAAACAAAAAGATAAAAGATACAGATTAGACTATAAGGTAACTTTAGATAGCTGCAATCAAATAAAAGATATAACAAATAAGTTAATTAGTGGCACAGCTAACTGGTTCAGATAGAAATTCGATTTAATCAAAACAACTACAGTGAGTTTCTAAAGATGAGGTCTCAGATCAAATGGGATGTGGCCTGGTGACCACTGAAATGACAGGTATATTGGCTGTCTGTGTCTTTGGGATGGAACAGAGAAGTCTGCAATGCACAAATCTTTTCTCTTATGAGGATCTTGCTGTAGCTGCACCACTGCTTGCAGGCTGTTCTTACATAAAGCGGATGTTATACACTACTCTGTTTACTTTTAATTTCACTTAACATTAGGCAAACAATGAAAATATCAATTACATATCCAATTGAATGGTAGTATCAAGCTGAAAAAAAAGCTGAAGTATGAAGATTTGCCCTGACTCATATATGGCAATAAAGGCATCTGCCTGATTT
This sequence comes from Sporophila hypoxantha, assembly GCA_002167245.1. NCBI lineage: Eukaryota > Metazoa > Chordata > Aves > Passeriformes > Thraupidae > Sporophila > Sporophila hypoxantha. The sequence continues at coordinate 2,917,838 of NDFG01000537.1, forward strand.
AAGGAAAGGAGAATTCCAAGACTCCGTTTGCAAGTCCTTTTCAATAAAAATGTCTGTAAGCCCAAAGATTTGCCCTTCTGCCATCAATGGAATTCTCGAAATTTTCTTTCAACAAGTAAAAGCCAAGTCCCTGTTCTGCAAATTGAGCTCTCTGTAATGTTATTTCAAAAGATCCTTACATTTGGGCAAATGTGGAGTGCTGCAGAATTTGCATCAGTTATTGTGCAGACTTAGGCATGTTAGAAAATTACACTGCCACTTTTCTCGTTATGTCCTAAGTGATTTACTGTCAATACTACTCAGAAATAACCAGTAATAGTTCTCACACTGTAATTTAACTGTAAACAAAGCTAACTGGATATTTACATTGTTGATCTATTTCATTTCCACATATTTTTTTAGCTGAGACACCATTCCACTGTGTTAAATACGTACTTCAGCATAAAATATTGTTGGATTTTCTAATTTTTCTTTTTTTTTTTCCTAATGAATTCCATATGCCACGGCTCTGACTATTTTAATTTCTCTAGTGACTAAACAAGGAGACCTGTGGAAAACAGCTCAAGTATTCTGAGAATTTCTTGAAACAAATTTGCTATTAGAAGATTATAATGATTCACAAGAATTTTATTCTGTTCATGTTCTCCAATATCTTTCACATTTCTTTAATTTTCTATAAAAAGGTGATTGGAATTGAAATAGAACTGATTCAAGGTTCATTTCCTGTATCACAAAGTCCCTACAGTAGCTGCTGAAAGCTCCAGCAATGCAAAGGAGTTCATAGGGTATGTCCTTGCCCTTGTAAGAAATTACTGCCTATTGTATGATCATCTTTTTCCCCCACTCCTTTGCTTCTTGTGTTTTACTGATTCACAAAGCAACGTTCACCAAAATACATTGTTCCTCTATGCAGATCTTGACCTTACTCATAACCTAAATTGACAGCTGCTCAGCTTCTGCAGTCACACTAGGCCCAGAGCTGCTTTGTTGTTCTGCTCCTACATGAAAACAGTTTTTAAATGAATCAGTCATCCTTTCTAAGCTCAATCTGTCTGCTGGATGAAAAAAACCCCTCTCCATTTCAGCTGCCCCTGAAGCTCTTTGTAGGAGSGTCCCTTCTCCTGCTGAAGTGCCTCCCTCTGTGAAGATTCCTTCTCCTACATAGATGGATTTGTCCTTTCCTAGCATGAAATGTAGGCCCACTTAAACACCCGGGCAGAGAAATTTCATGACACAATGTATTCCTTAGATCCATGGYTCATGCTAGGAGTGCAAAAAAGGATTAGTTTTAATCTTTAGTATTAGCACAATGCAAAAAAAAAGTTATCTTCACCTGACCCAGCACTATCTTATATATACTATTGTTTCTCTTTTTAATGTAAACTCTGGGCTAAAGATTGTGAGAATGAACAGTAGTGAGGCTGCTACATTTAATTTCCCTTGAGCTAGGACTCTCAGACACTTCTTGTGTCCCATGATTTAAATGTCTTTCTCATTTGCTCTTCTAACTCTTGCCTGCCAAAAACAAGGGGACAAGAAATACATTGCACGTATGGTGCACTCTGAGCTAAGTCTACACAATCTCATTGTTTTCATAGAATGAAGAGGGAAAACGTGGCCATTGCTGAACAGGTTTTTTTGTATTTTTCCTTACCTTGTGGAATCACAGGCCTTTGAAAAAGAGGGAGGGAATGAGAAAGGGAACAAAACCCCCTGTATTTTTAGAACTGTAAGATCAGAGAGAAGTGCAGGAAATATCTGTGCTATGTTTTGATAGTCTTCATTTGAAGGTACAAAAAATGTCATTAGGAAAATAAATCCAGTGAAAAGGGATATAGAAATGGCAAGTAAAGAATAATGTACTGTCTCATATTAGACCACAATGAAAGTCAGAAGCACAGATCTATGTGCCAAAAAGCTTCAGATCTGCATGTAATTTCTTTACAACCTTTTTTGCTACTGTTTAAAGGAGCAGATCTCCTTTTGATCTTTTCCTAGTTTCTTACTAACACAACTATTGCAAGCTAAGTTAGGGTTTCAAGATCAATAGTTTCATAGATCCACTCTTCATTTCAAACAAAATTTTAAAAAATCACANTTACTAACACAACTATTGCAAGCTAAGTTAGGGTTTCAAGATCAATAGTTTCATAGATCCACTCTTCATTTCAAACAAAATTTTAAAAAATCACACATCATAGCTGTCATCAATTAAGGTGTTGGGGGTTAGGTTTCTTTCCTTTTGTTCCTTTTTTAGGTATAGAACTTTTTCCCAAAAGTTGCTAGGAAACACWAACGACTGGGCACATAAGAAAAACAAAAGAAGTGGCCAAGCTCAGGGTAGGAGGGCACCTGTTATGAACAGAATTTTGTTAAATTCTATTTCTGTATAGAAAGAAAAAATAAGGTTACAGAAACCAGTCAGACCGGTTTGGGCTGCTGGGGAACTGCCACCCTGTTTGTTGTGTTAATTACAAGTCAATAGAGTTGATAGTTCTTTTTTGTGTTGCTTATAGCCTAGCCGGGCCTGCGAGCTCTGCTTTTGTATTGGTAACGCCCTGCCTGAGGCAAGGCTGCGCTTCTCCCCAGTCGGGGAGGAGGGGGGGGGGCATTTCAATATGCAGATTTTGGGAACCAATGCATCCTGGGCCGTATTTAACTTATAAAAACCCCAAAAACAACGAGCCAAATATAAAATTAGGAAATTAGAGTGATTCCTAGACATGAGGAGCGGAGTGCTGGACCTGCAGAGATCTTGGGAGATCTTGGTGCCCCTCGCCCTGACTGCAGAAGTCGTCTGGAATGGTGACCYGGAGCCGGGAAGCAGAGAGATTCAGAAACACCAGGGGTCCCGCCCAGACGCTCCTGTGAGGATCGGACCCCCAGCTCTGTCCCTCGTGGACAAAGCTGCACATCCTCCTCCTCTGCGCCACGCCGGGAAAGAAGTCGAGACTGCAGACCCTTCCTAATCCTGAGCTGATCCCTTTTAATAAAGGCATTAAAAGGAGAAAAGTCTCCTGCCCTATTTTTATTTCAGCATCTGGTTGCACTTCTCTTATCTGGGAATTTCTC